>NIPM01000616.1:0-72756 GCA_002738285.1 Holacanthella duospinosa
ATATTGTGATCTCTGAGTGGTTCCCCGATTTTTCTGAAAGTTCTATCACATCCATCAGATCCCTCTAGATTTATTTTAGTCTTATTTGACCATATAACCATATCCCAGTCCTTATTTTCCCAATTTCTGTGTGTTTTTTCAAATTCTGATCTTACTCGATGATGAGATTTTTTTAATTGTGGGCATTTCTTTTTTTATCTAGATAAGATGTTGCTACGTTTTAATGTGCGCAATATAGTACTCGAAGAGGCGGATATTTCTGCATAGGTCTTGAGTTCTCGCTGTATTTCTGTAGAGGTGGAGCCTTTACCACTTGTTGCTAATCTTCCAATATATTTTTCATCATACTTATCTAAGACCCGAAGACGACATATTATAGNTTTACCACTTGTTGCTAATCTTCCAATATATTTTTCATCATACTTATCTAAGACCCGAAGACGACATATTATAGGCTCTGGAGTATTTTTATCAACTCTATTTATTACTCTCCTGTGACAACGAACACTTTGTCCAACAATTTCAGCTATTTTTCTTGAAGATTTTCCATTTAAAGCAAGTTCGATAATTCTTGTTTCAATGTTCTTCAATTTTCTTCTTGTCATTTAAATAAGCCTTAATACCTTCTGCTAAGGTAAACTTTATTTTTACTTGTTAATTGCGGTGTTTTAGAATGTTCTAGAATGAAAATTTTGTAAATTTAAAAAACTCGTCAAAACACTGAATCACCTTCTTCAACTTTGAGCAATCATATCTCTATCAATATTTAAAATTATCTATAATATTTGAATGTNAATCATATCTCTATCAATATTTAAAATTATCTATAATATTTGAATGTGTTATAGACAAAGGCTGTATCTATCTACCATATGAGTATTAGCTTGCTCGAAGTCTTACTCATTCATGAATTACCATTTAATTTCGAATTTCCCAAACACTGAATCACTTTTGACGAGCAGTGTATATCGAATTTTTCGAGTTAATTCTTATATAAAAAGCTTCGACCTTTCCCAATCAAAAATGTGTAGGGAATCGATTCCGATAACAACTTCCTTAGTGAGTATAACATAAGTGATTTTCTATAAGATGTATAATGTCTTATTTGTAATTACTTTTGACTATACTCTATACCATTTCAGGTCCAAGATGGCACTTACCAATAACAAAATGGGAACTATCATAAACAAAATGGTATTACGCCGTTTCACGCAAAGAGGTAATGGAAAAAATTTAAATAAAAAATTTATTATGAGATATAAAACAGATGAAACTTTGTAGTTTATATATATGAACTTTCTACTTTTATTACATCAATTCATCTTTCAGCTAGCTGCTGAATACCATTCATATAACCCTTTATATTAAGTTCCTGGATAATAGTCTCTAGTTGTAATCTCAACTCTTCCCAATTGTCATAATCATTTTTTCTTAACTTCCTCTTTAATTTACCAAAACAATTAAAATCAGGCGGACTTATATCTGGACTATATGGAGAATGATACCAAGTGCGGATTTTTTTATCATCAAAAAAAACATCAAAAGCTTTTATTTATGAGGTCTTGCATTATCCTGTAAAACTATAGGATACTTGAATTTCTTATCAGGTAGCCATTTTAGTAAAACTTCATTAATAAACCCTATATAGACTTCTAAAGTTTCCGTCTCTTTAGGTGCACAAAGCTTCCAATATGCAACACCATTATAATCCATTGCTAGTATAAGCATTCTTTTTCTCTGATAGTTTGATTGTGCTACAATTTGTGGTGGGCTTTCGTCCTTAGTTCTCCAAAATCGAGACTGGTCACGCTGAGGTTTCATATATAAAGTAAGCCAAGTTTTATCTATAGCCAATCTTCTGTTTTTAGGGTTTTTTGTTTTGATAACTGCTCCAAATTATATCTACATGCTAATACTCAATGTTCTCTTTGTTCCTGTGTGAGAAAATGAGAAACCAATTTGCTCAATAATTTCTACATTTGTAGATCTTCTGTCAAATACCGATAAACAGTAGCTTTGCTAAAATTTACTAACATGGAAAGTTCGAGGCACGACCAGGCTCTACTTTGAGCAAGATGTTCTTTAATTTTCTCAATTGTATTTTCTTTTATTAAATGATTACTTGTATCGCCTCCTCTAATCTCTTCAACGCTATTTTGCCCCTTATTAAATTTAGAAACCATATTTTTCACTTTATTATATTTAAAGGCCTTTTCTCCTATCGTTTTAACCAATTCTTTGTGATTATTCCCGAACTGTGGCCTAAAATTCTTCCAAACTTGATAAATACACGTTGTTCTTTATTTTAATTTTTGTAAGTTATCCATTATAGTAATTTAAACAAATATTCTTTAAAAATAAAGCTTACTTTATAGAAAATATTATATACACTAGGGAGCAATGAAGAAGGAAAAAGAATAACTTTCTGTTATTAATTAAAATCCGCTTACTTTTTTGCGTAAATCGGCGTAATGTTATCAGAACTAAGATGGGACTTTTGGTAATATGCTTTTAAAATATATGTTATGCGCTTTAGGAGCGATTAAATAGCATTTCAGAGAAACAATTAAGCCCCTAAAGTAGAAGATTTGATTAACATAAAAATGATAAAATACGTCGTCGTGAACAGCACACATTATGAAATGGTACAAATATTGAATTATTAGGGCCTTAATAAATAATCATTAACTACAATATGAAAACTTATTGATGGATATTTTATTTCCACATAATTGTTGCTTTACTTCTACATACAAATTTCATTTTACATATATAATACTCAAGCATGGGAAGATCGATTCTGAAAAAAATATTCATCAATCAAAATCATTTTTATAATCAATAATTCATACATTTTATATTAAATTTTAAAAATATGTTTAGCTTCAAACTGATAAATATATGTTATAAAAGTGTAGGGTATCTTGTTTTCAATAAAAAAAACTATAAAGAATTTTAACTTTAAAATGAGACCTATAACTTCATAACTTTCATTGATTGGAAAATTTTGTGATTTTATTGTTTTGAATACATCATTAAATAATTACCTTATATAGCTTTTAAATATAATTATGATTATAAAAATTATAATTAATAATGATATAATGTCATTAAAAGTCAAATCTCTATCATACTGACTATATCTGGGTATAAATAGCTTATGTTTATTTAAATTTAGAGTTTAGCACATTTTATATTTGAGATTAGTTAAAGATTCTTTAACATAAATGTTGGTTGAAGGCTAAAAATTGATTTTATTTTATATATTTTGCCAATACCATTCAATATATTCAAATTACTCGGATCTGATTAAATGGCTATATGATAAGAGAAAATTAATAGGGATTTAAAGAAATCAAATTATAAAAGGGGCTAGAGTTTATTTTATTATTAACTAAAAGTAAACAAAATATGGTTTATATAAAGAAAAAAGAATCAGAACTAGCAAAATCGCAAATTTTAGCTGTTAATAATAATGGTGGTGACTGGAGAACTTTGGCAGTAACATTGGGAATCAAAAAAACGACTGTTTACTGGTGGGTAAAGATACAATCTGAGGTTAAACGGCCATATGGTGGCACTAGAAACGTTAAAATATTAGATGAGCATAAAGAATTTATGTCAGGGGCAATAGAAGAAAACGCTAAACTTACACTAGGAGGATTAAAAGAGTTATTATTCGAAGAATTTGAACTCGAAGTATATAAAGAATGTATAAGATCCCATTTAAATGGTTTGTTATTTACTCTTAAAGATGCTAGACGTGAACCAGAAAATGCGAATAATGAAACCAATTTGACTAAAAGATGCCAATTTTTAGAGAAACTGCTCTGTTATCAAGCTGATAACAATCCTTTGATTTTCATGGATCAAACAAACTTTAATCTCTTCTCTTCTCGCAAAAAAGTTGGATCATTAAAAGATGATAGGTGCTCTAATATTTCTGCAGGAAGTAAAGGAGTAAACATTCATGTAATAGGAGAAATAGGGACTGCAGGTTTAATACACTATTAATTGAGAAGAGGGGCTTTTAAAAAGCCAGAAGCAAATGAGTTTGTAAAACAGACATTAAGTGCACAAAATCATTACAAATCTGGAGTGGTGTTGATTATTGATAATGCACCATGCCATAGCTCGATCGAGGACGTTTTTTAGAAGAAGAGTTTTCTTATCATCGTCTATTAATACTTGCACCCTATTCTCCTATGTTCAATGCAATAGAGGCAGCTTTTTCTGCATCTAAAGCATCAGTTAAAACCGAATTAAGTGCTCAAATGAGATAAATTTTGAGAGAAGATCTTGAAAATCTAAATAAAACTGAATATCGACGACAAAGGTTAGAAAACATAATTAACAACAATATTTCTTTATCTATTACTATTGCTAACTGATTGAGGTATATTGCACATATACAAGGATATATACCTGACGCTTTAAATATGGCAGATATGGTTTTTTAAGTTTCTATTAATATACTTTTTTATATTAAATTTAACCTTTTACACTTGATTTAATTTCTAGGAAAAATGACTTCTAAAACTATTTTAATGATGTTTTAAATAAGAACTTATGTACCGTTCAACATTTATTTTCATAAAAATTGATACTTGCATTAAATTATATACAGATTTTATTATATATTTTACCAGACATAAGTCGAATGTATAAAAAAATAAACTCCTATTAACACCTTCTTTTTTGAAAAATATTGAAAAAGTGGATCCCTAACTTTAGCATGATAAAATATCAACATATATTTATCAGTTTGAAGCTAAACATATTTTTAAAATTTAATGTAAAATGTATGAATTATTGATTATAAAAATGATTTTGATTGATGAATATTTTTTTCAGAATCGATCTTCCCATGCTTGAGTATTATATATGTAAAATGAAATTTGTATGTAGAAGTAAAGCAACAATTATGTGGAAATAAAATATCCATCAATAAGTTTTCATATTGTAGTTAATGATTATTTATTAAGGCCCTAATAATTCAATATTTGTACCATTTCATAATGTGTGCTGTTCACGACGACGTATTTTATCATTTTTATGTTAATCAAATCTTCTACTTTAGGGGCTTAATTGTTTCTCTGAAATGCTATTTAATCGCTCCTAAAGCGCATAACATATATTTTAAAAGCATATTACCAAAAGTCCCATCTTGGTTCTGATAAATACCATTTTGATTCTGATGAATCCATTTTGTTTATGATAGTTCTCACTTTGTTATTGGTAAGTACCATCTTGGACCTGAAATGGTATATATTTCAGTCTTTTAGGTGTTCTATATCAGAGCTGTGTACACTATGTCGCACGGAAATTCGGACACTCTATTTTTTGTAAACCGAAGATCAATTCGGCTTATAAATAAATATGAATAAAAAATTAGATATATTTAAACTGTATTATTTCAATATTTATTTATTTATCACTATTTTTTATTAAAAAAGATAGAAAATCAAAAAGGAACTTTATTGATCTAGTATGGAAATTCGGACATTTAAAAATCAATAACTACCATATTTCCCACGACCTTGTAATACTTCTTTTACACTTTTAGGCATTGATTTAATTAAGTTTTTTATAAAATTGTCGGGCAAGTTATTCCATTATCTTAGTATCCTGTTTTTAACTCATCTGGATCATCGAAGTTTTCCCCCTCAGCTCTCTCTTCATATAGGCCAGATGTGTTCAATTGCATTCAAGTTGAGGCTTTGGCTTGGTCAAATCAAAGTTTCGTCTACTTTCCCCCAAGATATTTCCCAATGATCTTAGAAATATGCTTGGTGTCATTATCGTGTTGAAATACGAAGTCATTTGGTCCAACTTTCTTTGTTGATTGCATTAAATTGTACTTTATATGCAAATAATCATATTTATCCACTTTAACATCTACAAAGACCAAGTTTCTAACTCCTTTGTAAGAAAACCATCACACTACCTTTGCCAAAATTTTACAGTCTTTTCTACATACTTAGGGTCAAGTCTTTTAGATGGAGGTCGTCATACATATGAACAGCCATCTGACTTATAAAGATTAAATTTACATTCATCTGAAAATATAACATTTTCCCATTAATTATCAGGTTGAAATATCCACTTTGCAGACAACTCTTCGCTTTTCTTTATATTGTTTAACGACATTAAAGGTTTCCTGTCAGGGAAGTAAGCATATATGTTAATGCTACTTAAACATCTTCTAAACGTATCATCTGAGACAATTTTATTCCTATTTTCTTTAAAGATTTTGTTCATTTTTGGGGCACATGCTTTTGGGTTTTCTTCATGAATGGTCCTTATAGCTCTTATATCGTTATTATCAAGTACATATTTACCTCCAAACCCTTTCTTTCTCTGAATTAAGCCCGTTTCTTCGAACCTTTTGAGGTAATCGCTTATTGTGGACTTGGGTATACAGGTCAAAATTTCGATCTCTCTATAAGAATACTCTTCTTTCCTATGTGAAAAAATCTGTCCAAACGCAAAATTATCAATACTTGTCATTGTTTTTCTAATATTTTATTCCTTAAGCCTATTATTTTCTTAGTTTTGTATGAATAACGAAAATTTCCGAATTTCCGTGCTGAATCAATAAATTTCCTTTTCGATTTTCTATCTTTTTTTAATAAAAAATAGTGATAAATAAATAAATATTGAAATAATACAGTTTAAATATATCTAATTTTTTATTCATATTTATTTATAAGCCGAATTGATCTTCGGTTTACAAAAAATAGGGTGTCCGAATTTCTGTACGACATAGTGTATATGAGGGGGTGTTCCTCTAGGATTTTTGAATTCATTAATTTCTTGCAGTTCAATTTTATATCATTTTTCAGTAAAAATGTTCCAACTATATGGTAGCATCCATAAATAAAATGACCATAGATACTCCTGTTCTATATATTTATAGAAAAAACGCCTAGAGGTCTCGTCATGTCCGTCTATCGCGCTTTATCAACACAAAAATGGCTGAACAAATCAGGATGAAAATTTGGAATCAAGGCTGAAATTCCCCCCCCCCCGGGGGGGGGGAATTTCAGCCTTAAAGAATTTGATGTTTCTATATAAACTTGCGCACATCAACAACTTTACTTCAAATAATCCATAAGGTTTAAAATCTGGTTCAACTATAGTTTCTGATAAATGGAAAGCTTATAAAAATTATTATATATTGAAAAATACAACTATATGACTGTTAGCCATAGCTTGAATTTTTTTGACAAGGAAACGCTTGCTCACACTCAAAATATTGAATCTTATTGGGCGAATATAAAAGGAAGAATTAAAAGAATGAAAGGTATAAATGCAGATACATTATAAGAATATTTATTCGAATGGATGGTTAAAGACAATATAACAAAGTCAAATTTTAATTAATTAATTGAGCTTATCAAAGAAATTAATTAAAATTTCTATTATTTTTAATTCTTTAAAGTTGTTTTTTCATTAATTTTTCTGGAGCGGGAGGGGGGGAATTTCAGCTTTGATCCAAAATTTGCATACATGATCATGAGGTATCAGATACCCTCTCATTCAATATTTTTCGATCTCATAATTTCGTCTAGTTATTTAGTTTATATCAATGTTTATTCTCGGCTTATCTCAACCAAAGTTGTAGGAAAGTCGAGATTTATTTAACCCTTTTGATGCTACGAATTTCTTGCAGGAGATTTTTTTCAAGATAAGAGAAAATCTGTAAACCTGGTCTAGATAAAAATGCAATATTAAATAAAGAGATATTATAAAAATGACTCATACAATTATATTCTAAAGTGTACGGAATAAAAAGGGCACAAAGTTCAAAGCAAGGAAATATGGCACTTTATTTTCCTTCAGAGTAGTCCCTTTTTGATTTTTTACTTAACTCAACCAAATTTTTAATGAAACTATATTATTCTCACTCTTGTTCAACCAATTATTTAATAAGTAAAATGGGGACTACTCTAAACGAAAATAAAGAGCCATATAATGGATAATTCACCGATGAAAGTTGTTTGTGAGTCCATAGTTACTTGGTTGCCAAGATTAAAGGTGTGTAAAAAAGAAAGACGACCTTTTTGAATTTTAAAAACATTTTATTATTTATGATAATGTTACAATATCTACTATATATGCTTATCTTCCAAAAACCAAGAAGATTGATCTAAAAAAGCTCAAAAATCTTTGGATATTTATATAAATTAATATTATCAATAACAGAGATACAAATAAAACAAGGAAATTATCAAGATTTATAAAGAACTTTTCATCAGATAAGTGTTATTCTTCTAAAATAATTTTATTTAGAGGCTGTAAATAAAATAAAAGGTACAGCATTGAAAAATATATAAAATGATCAATAAATCAAACTGAGGATGTACAAAAATATCGAAATATTTATCAAAAGGAATGTATCGTGACTCATAAAAATGGCCAAATGATTTGAAATATTTTTATTTAGAATTAATTGATAAAAAATATGCTAAATATAATTTTTTTATTAATTTGATATAAAACTGGCTGTCTAAATTTTCTAAAAATCAAGTTTATAAATTTTTAATTTAAATATTAAGTTAAATAATTGCAGTAAAATGATCGACATTTATTTGGCCATTTTCGAGGCTGTTCTTGTCAAAAATATCAATAATTAAGTTTATCTAAAACAGCTTGAATGGATTAGACATAGAGTTTACGAGTCTTCTATACTCATCAGTACCGAATTTTTCCCATTCCAATTAACCCGATCCCAAAGTTCTAATATGCCTGAAGGTGCTATATCATATTTTTTAAGGCAAATTTTAAACCAAGCTCATAAATTTGCGATCGGTTAAGATCGGGAGATTGTGCAGGAAAGTTTAAAACATCAAGATTTCGAAGTTTCAGCCATTCCTGTACTAGTTTAGCTGTATATTTGAGGTTTTTATCATGCTAGAAAATAACCTGATTTTCAGTAAATCATAATTCTTAATAGTTTCTTTTAATTCATTCATTAAAATATCTCTATATTGCTCTTTTAAAAGTATTCCGTCTATTTTTTTGATTAACTCAGGACCATTGATGGTCATACAGTCCCAAATCATAATAGATCCTCCCTCGTGCTTAAACTTTTGATTTACTGTTCTGGCTCTATCTGTTTGATATTAATTTTCCAGCACCAAGACTTGTCATCAGAACAGAATCTATTAATCTTGGTCTCATCTGACCATATTACACGTTCCCAGTCGGAGATTGTCCAACTTTCATGTATTTTAGCAAATTCGTATCTTTCTTTGATACTTTTTTGCTAATTAAAGGCTTTTTACTCTTTTCCGATGCTTCTAAGCAAGATTCTTTAAGTGCACGCCTTACAGTCTAATCACTAACTGACACATTTAAACTTGTTTTTATAAGTTATTCGCTTCTACAGCTGTATCTAGATATCCAGAGATAACTGCTTGAACAAGAAATCTCTAGTTTTGAGGTGATAAGTTTTTCAGACAACTCGGCTTGTTGAGTTCAATATAGGGTCTGAATTCTTACGAATATTCTGTATAGTTGACAGATTTGAAAGTTTAGTAAGAGAAATAGCTCTATTACTTTTTCTATAATCAATATGTGTTTATATAGCATATTTATTAGCATCAGATATTTGTTCCAATGGCTTTAATTTAAGTAATAAATCAAGAATAAGCTAGTTAAAATATATATTTTACTTTAAACATATATGGCGTTCTGCGCAAAGAGGGAAATGAATTTTGTTTAATTACACCTTTAATAATATACTAATAATACCAAGTCTTTTAAATTAATTTATATAGACTACAAGCTTTATTTATTAATAATTATATTTTGATTATTATCATGAGTAGCTTGCAAAAATTAAAAGATTCAATTTCAGATAAAGAACAGCGGATTTTCATCAAATTTGGCGTAATCCTGAGACATAGTTCCGAGATAATTCATAAAGAATTAGTTTAATTAATTGGAAATAGTGCCTATAAACTAAATTCAGTCAAAAATTTAGTTACAAGCTTAAGAGAGACTACAATGTGGTCTAAGATAGCCGAGGAGGCGATACAAGTGATGTCTCGAAGAAATAAAATGTAATTAAAGAATTGTTGGCAAAAACTAGAAAATGATCTTGCCTCGAACTTTCCATGGGGTGGATTGTAGTAAAACAACAGTATTTCGATATTTAACAGAAGATTTACAAATGAAAAAATTATTAAGTAAATGAGCACCTCATTTTTTCACGGATGAACAAAGAGAACATAGAGTGTTAGTATGTAATAACAATATGCAACTCTTATCGAGACAAAATAAATAAATTAATCGAACTTTGGCAATAGATGAAACTTGGGAGACTTTATACATGCAACCCCAACGTGACCAGATTCGATCTTGGAGAAATAAGAATGAAGACCCACCTGAATTTGTACTTCAATCTAAAAATGAAAAAATGAAAATGCTAATATTAGCAATGGATTTTCAAGGTGTTGCTTATTAGAAGCTCTGTGCTCCTAAAGAGAATGTAACTCCAGATGTCTATAAAACTCTTAGTTGAATTATTAAGCGAATAGTTACCTGAAAAGAAATTCAAGGTACTTATAATATTACATGATAATCCTAGACCACATAAATGAAATCTTATAAAGCAGTATTTTATTGGTGAAAATATTCGGGTTTGGGATCATCCTCCCTATAGCCCTGCTATTAGCCCACCTGATTTCAGTTGTTTTGGGCAATTAAAGAGAAAGTTAAAGGAAAACATTTATGATGATTGGCGTGAACTGAAAATTCAGTTAGAAAGTGCAATTCAGGAGCTTAATGCTAAAGGTTTTATGAATGGTATCCAGAAGTTACCCGAAAGATGGAGAAGTATAATAGATGCAGAAGGTTTGTATCTATAAACATACTAATTTTTAACTTTTTATATTTATTAATAAATTTTTTATTTGAAATTTTTCGAGTCCCTGTTTGCTCGGAACGCCCTAATAAATAATAATGCATTTAAACAAATATTTTAAAGGAGTCATCCAAATCCGGATTAAATGTACAAAAATGGCCAAATAAATGTCGATCATTTTATGGCAATTATTTAACTTAATATTTAAATTAAAAATTTATAAACTTGATTTTTAGAAAATTTAGACAGCCAGTTTTATATCAAATTAATAAAACAAATTTATATTTAGCATATTTGTTTATCAATTAATTCTAAATGAAAATATTTAAAAACATTTGGCCATTTTTGTGAGTCATTATAGTTCGATTGGATGATTTTAAAAGAAAGAGATATTTTATTAATAACTACTTTTCGGCCAATGGAAATATCCCTAAGTGAAATACTAAAGCTAATAAGTACACCGATCATTTGGAGTGACCTCTTTCATTAATGCAATTTCTTTTCAATCTACATCTCGATAATACAAGCAACATCCTAGTATAAAATACATAATATATAACATCAACTTCTTTACTAAATAATCTATCAAGGATTATGCTGTTTTTGTTTTTTGTTGGAGTTAAGTCAAAGATTTGCTTCAGGATCTTTAGCAAATGTTATGATTATGACCGACATTTAGCAAAATTTTTCATAAATGCATGTTTTATAAGAATTTGGCTCATAAGCTCAACATTACAATGAGCATTCATTGCAGTGTGACTAAATGCTACATGCTTTATTTCCGATAAAATTAAATTTCAGATCGAAAAGCTCATGATAAGACTAACCAAATTACGTAAAACTACAACACAAAAAATATATTTATAGGTCGATATCAAAAACACAAAGAATACGCTCTTATTAAAGTAAACCAACGTCGTTAGTTATTTTTAAAAGCAAACTGTTTATCAAAATTGGAAAGCGAAAGGTTTGTTGTATAGGCATAGATCTGGTTTGGAAATATTTCATTTAAAGAATAACGACCAAAACAAAGTGTTTAGGTAAACCACTTTAACGATAACTTTATTATAGTATCGGATTTCCAACAACACCAATTAACGATAACGGTGTGGCCCATATTTTGGTATTTTTTAGAATGATTTATATATTTAAATAGGAGCATTCAGTATTATGTGGATCAGAGAAGTACCCAATACGAGATCCCTTTTTCAAGATGTTACCACGCTCCTTATCGAATTATATGAATGCCTGGACCAGTAAATTCACTCTAACACAAAATTTATTATTTTAGGTCATAGTATAACGCAATATCCGTTCGCTACTAATAATCTGAAAGATTATTATAATCTTTTAAACGTTTACTTAGATTCCGTTTTCAATCCTTTATTAAGAGAATTAGATTTTCGTCAAGAAGGTTGGCGATTACAACAATCGCAAATCCAAGGAGTAGTATATAATGAAATGAAAGGATCATTCGTATAAACCTTCTCTCTCACTCATTTATTTTGATGGTTCCCAGGCTGATAATTCCATCTTGTTTTATTATTCTTGTATGAAGCAACTTTATGATAAGACTAAGGATCATCATTTTTCATTAGTTTCTGGTGGTATACCTAGTTCTATTCCAACTCTAAGTTATGAAGAATTCAAAGCCTTCCATACTCAAAATTACCATGTATCAAAAGCGAAAATATTCGTCTATGGTTCTTCCTAGATTCTTAATATTTTAGGTGATATGGAGCTAGATTTGCTTTTTGAAGCTTTAGAATCTTATTTAGCTAGTTCTGGTATTAAAGATAGTAGTGAGAATACTGATACTTCTTTTGCTCAAGTTTATCAATATAATAACAGAGTAACTATTCCAGGGCCAGTAGATGATGTTAGTAAAAATATACAAAAATATAATATTTTTAGATGCACCATTAGAAGAACAGAACCGAGTTGCTTTGTCCTATTTATTAAAAGAACAAAATGTATTAAAGATTCATGATTGTTTTTAGTGTGATTGGAATCATCATTTGGCCTTTTCTTTATTATCTACATTGCTTTCAGATGGACCAACTTCGCCCCTTTATCGTGATTTGATTCTATCTTGTTTAGCTAAAGAATTTGAAGCACCAACTGGCTATCAAGGTGAACCAAAGTATTCCTCTCTTTAATATTGTAGGAATCGGAGTTTTTCGGTTGGATTGAATGGTGTTCATAAAGATAATATTGATAAAGTGATTTTATTTAATTTGATTCATTTATTTAGATTTGGGATGTCATTCAATCTTCTATTTCGAGTTCATCGCTTTTTACTAGAGACCGCGTAGAATCGAAATTGAAACCTTGGGAATTGTCTTTAAAGAATGTAATCCGACTTTCATTAATGAATTAGAGAACTAAAAACTTTGGTATCGGAGTATTGCAAACCTTAATGGAGCCATGGTTCTACGGTTGGGAACCGGGAATGATAATTGATCATTTCAATGTATACTAATATCAAAATCATTATTATTGTTGTAGAACATTGAAATATTAAGAAAGAATTTATTTGTTGATGATCAAGCAACCCATAGTGATTTTCTCCATCATTTGGTTTTGAAATCTTTCATTCCAGATAATGTCGCTTTAAAACTCGTTATGGAGCCTTCTAAATCGTACATTGAACAATTACATAAAAAGGAAGAACAATTGATCAAATCATTATCCACTAATTTCGAGCTTGAAGGTAAGGGTGCGAATTATTGGAAAGATGTGAATGAGAAATTAGATCAATTTCAAAAGAACGAAATGAGTACATCATTCGATGTAATTTTTTAGATCCTGATTGTTTACCTAATTTATCTTTAGCGGATATTTCACCTAATGTTCAAAATTGGGTTGAATTTCAAAACCAGACCTTGAATATTGGAGGTCAACCATACGATCTGAATACACGATTAACGATTTGTAATGGATTAATCAAGTATCGATTTAAAAGCAGTTTAGAACGATTATTAAATTTGGAGTGTGGACTTAATAAGAATCAATTAGCATCTCTATTACCGTTATTCTTCCAAGTTTCGATGATTTTATTTTATTTTTAGTGTTTTAGTAGATTAGAATTGACGAATATGTCTTTATCGGACTTACATGAGAAATTTGGTATCTTGAGCAAAGATGGACTTTCATTTCAGATCGCAACTCATTCAATTGATACCGATTTATTCAAGCCAGAAATCCAATTATCGACAATTACAACTTTGAGTGATCAAGATGAATTATTTGAATTAATATATAATGTCATGACAAAAATTCAATTTGAAGACTCAGAAAAACTAAGTGCCTTTATTAGACAACATTGTTCGGAATTAACTTCGTCGTTAGTTTCGAATGCCCTTTCTTATACATCAAGTTATTCAAAGTCATTCTTCGGTCCTAATCAAGTATTCCCATTCATTCATTAGCATTTAGGTTTTTGATGAAGTTATCTCTGGTAAATATCATTATGATTTCATGATAAAGTTGAACAAGAAATTAAACGATCCATCTACATCCTCAATGATAATGAAAGAATTGATCGAATTGTTCCAAGTACAAAATTCCTGTTTGATTTTGATAGTCATTTCATCGAATTCTTCTATCCTCTTTTCAATCTAGTTTGATGCTTCATTGCGACCCTGGTTCGCATGCTCAATCTATCTCTTCAGTTTCTAACTTTCTGACTTCTTTAAATAGTCACAAACCAACACCCTCAACCTCAATCCCATTACCTTTACTGAAAAGTATGGAACCTGAAGCAATCGGACATGTAATATCCGAGCCAAGTAATAACACTACGCCCTCAATTTTTATTTAATAGATCAACCACGATTTTCAGTCTTTGAGTATCCAACCCAAACCGGCTTTTCAACCCTCACCATACCCACCGTATCATATCATCATGAGTTAAGTCCAATAATGCAAATCTTATGTAATTTAATCAAGGCAAAATATCTCCATCCGAAGATTAGAGAACAAGATGGTGCATATGGTGCCTATATGAAGCATAATTCTTTAACTGGAATAATTGGATTTTCAAGTTACCGTGATCCAATTCCATATAAACATCTTGAATCAACATTTAAAGCGTCCTTGGAATGGTTTGTCCAATACAAACCATTAAATGAGGTATTCTTCTTCTGTTGATATTGGATTTAGGATATTTGGGAAGCTAAATTAGAAGTGATTAAATCTTTGGATTCACCTGTATCGGCTTTTAATGAAGGTATTAACCAAATTTATTACCCGGAAATCACCTTGAAATCTACTCAAAAGTATTTCATTGCCTTTATCATTCGGATTTAGGAGAAGAGTGGCTGTTTTGGATTGCTCTCATGATCAGTTGAAATCGGCTGCTCAATTACTTTTGAGTAATTTTGTGTTGGCCACTGGAGCGGTTTTTGGACCTTCACCAAAAGGTAAGCATAATTATTATATTTTTCATTAATCATCGATTTTGAGAAACTACGATATTTGGTTGGTCTTTTTATTGAAGTCGTACGAAATTTTTAATATTACACAAAGGAAAGATAGCTAAGTATTCAATATAATTAGTAAAAAAATGTCAAGTAAAATAATAAGAATAGATTTATCCCTTTTTCTAATGAAAATCGTTATGATTTACTCGATAGTAAACAAAATCTTGTACTACAAAAGCACAAAAACTAAAGCTGTCATATAAAACCCAGCGAACAATAACATCAACAACTCTAAATGGACGAACAACCAAGCAACATTGGAGATTCAAGACGAATATCACATTATTCTTTTAATTTCGGCAACAAATTGAAACGTCAAAGTAGACATCAAAAAGCATTATCTATGGATAGTATTAACTTCAGTGATATGACGATATCTAACCATCAGAGTTGTCACTTATCATTAATTGAAGAACGTAGTATCATTAGTAACTTATCCTCAATAGATAATGAAGGACCAAATGAGGTGGATTTGTTGCTGCTGGAATTGCCAGCAAAAGATAGAAGAGTTAGTATCTTAAACACCATCAAAGAATCCATAGCTATTCTCGATACTGATGTTATTAAAGATGGTGATTGTAGCAAGCAAGTTGGAGATGAATTGATTACACCGTCTATGGCTAATGCTATTCAGAAATATGAAGATTATTTTGTATCAAAGCATACGTCTAGCAAAGCACAACAACTAAAAGGTAAAGGAAATCATGTGTTTACTGACCCCACCGTGTTAGATGATCATAAGGCTGACGATAAAGATTATCAGAATGATTTTACGGATACCCAATTTGAAATCAATTATATTCCACCAAAACCGGAAAAGAACTGGTTTTTAAGATTGTTGTTTTGTTTGAATAAATAAGAACATTTTTTATAATAAATTTGGTTGTTCTGATATTGACTGTCAAAAGTGTGGTTCGTGTTTTGGCACACAAATCTATACCATTTAACTCTCAAATTCAGAAACAATACCTTCAATTTGAGTAATGGGGCCTTCAGATTCAGAAAGCGTAATTTCAATTTGAGTAAAGAGATCTTCAAATTTGAAGAGTGTGATGAAAAGTTGGAAATTTCAATAAAATTAGAGGGAGATAGTGGTTTAAATATCAATAATGCAAAATATTATTATTCATGGCTTATATCCATTATCCAATTTTTGAGATATAAATCATTTAATTGAAGTCGGGTCTGAAGCTGAGGCAAAACTATATATGAGCAAATACAAACGAAAACATAAATTGTTTTAAATTTATATAAATGAAAACAATAAAATTAATGTTATTACTTATAAATATTTAAGCATGCTTTTGGATCCACACAAATTAAACAATAAATTGAGCTAGGGAATTATATTTTTATGCAAAAAATTAATTTAAAAGACGTCAATAATTATATTTTTAAATAAAAAATGGTTAAAAACAATAATACACAAACAAGAGGAACATATAATAAAGCAAGTATCGAAACTCGAAGAAGGGTTATTCATGAATCAGAAATTGGAGGAGACTGGAAAGCGGTTGCTTTAGCAAACGGAGTTTTATAAAAAACGGCGTATCATTGGATTATTAGTGGTGAAATGGAAACCAAATCAAGAGGTGGTCGTCGATTTGTAAAAATTATGAATGATATTATTGAGAACATCCTAAATTGGTTAGAGAAAAATTGTCAATTGACACTAAAAACAATATGCGAAAGGGTGTTTATCATTTTTAATGTTACTGTAACTAACACAACGATTTCTAAACACTTAGAAGGTCGGTTATTTATTTCCAAATTGACTCATTATCTTCCCGATCGAATTAACACGCCAGAGAATAAAGAAGCAAGAAAAGTTTATGTAGAAAGAATAATTCAATATGTTGCACTTCAAAATTTTATTATTTTCGTCGACGAAAAAAACTTTAATTTGTTTTGTAGGCGAAAGGTTGGAAGGAGTAGGATGGGAAGTCGCGCGGTTGTGAAGCTGCTTAACTCCAAAGGCCCAAACATCCACATAATAGGAGCTACATCTTCTACGAAATTGGAATTTTGGGAGAGAAAACGAGGTGCATTTAAAAAGCAAGATTTCCAAAATTGGCTTAGAAGATGCTTGAGTCATTTTATTGAAAATGGGAACTTGGCAATTAATATAGTGGTGGTTTTAGATAACTCTCCAGCTCACTGCCGAGTGGAGATTTTTTCAGAAGAAAGAGAATTTGCGGGAGTAGAATTCTGCCGACTTTCTCAATATTCGCCCATGTTGAACCCAATAGAGCACTGCTGGTCTTCTTTCAAGTCAGGGGTTGAAAATTATCTTCAAGAACATTGAGAAACTCTTATAAATGGGCATCGATATGAAGGTTTAACACAGACAGAATTTCGTCTTCGTTTTTTAGAAAATTGTGCAGACAATGAAATTATAAAAATTACACCTCAAACTTGTCTTCATTCATACAATCACGTTCAAAGGTACTATCCAATTGCAATGCAAAGAACTGATATGACTTTAAATGATGACTTTTAAAGTAGATAATGAAATTAATTATAATAGTTTCTTGCAATTTTTATTAAATTTTATCCTAGATTATTTTTTTAATTTTTAAAAACCCCGAACGTTTCAAAAATAACTCAACATTTTTAAATATACTTTTATGATTTGTATAAATATAAAAAGATTCTATAAAATATTTATATATTACCTTAATTCAAGAGCAAGATCATTTGAATTAAATAATATATCAATGCAGATCTATCTAAAAGATTTTAGATTTTCTGCATCTGGTAGTACACTATCTGAATTTGAAGATCTCTTTACTCAAATTGAGAAAAGGTATTCTCAATTTCAAGATCCTATCACTCAAATTGAAAGTACCCTTTCTCAATTTGAAGGTCCCGTTTCTGATTTTGAAAGTAAAAAGGTATTGTCTGATCCAATTATTTGGTGACGCAGAACGGTAATCTATAACTATTCATGTATTATGGTTTTTATATATTTTTTCTTATTAAAGACATAAATAAAATTAATAAATTTTTTAAATCTAAACCAATTAATTTAATAAAAAATGAATTAAAGCTATAGCGCAATAATTCTTTTTAAAATTCTAATAGAATCATAAGCGAGGCTTCAAAATTTTCAAGCCATATGGGACAAAATTTTTGAAGCCTCGGTTATAGTTCTAGAATATTAGTGCGTCATAGTGAAAATACGTTGAGGAAGCAACTAAAATAGCAAGAAATATAGCTAAGAGATATTTTATGGATAGTAAATACTTGAATTTATTTACTATTTTATGCATTCAAGAAACTAAAATTCCTCGACTAATTAGAATAGAATTATGTTTCAAAAATTTTCTTCCATATAATAACATGATCTTTTTATAAGCAAATTTTATTTCAGAATAACATGCAGATTTTTTGTCAGTAGTAGTTAAACTGTCGTAAAATAATTGTTATGTTCATCTACTTTAGCATAATTCAAAATACCAAGTAAAATTGTCTAATTATTCGCGACCAACACACGTTTAGCCTATTTCAAATCTTAGCCAACTAGTCATGGCTAGCATGTGTTTAGCCGCAATTAGCTTTTTGGACCTGACTGATCGAGAATAGCTTCAATGGTATCTCTATTGAATGTATTCTTTCATACCACTCTTCCCTTTTAATTGAAATATTTTTCATACAAATTGACCAGATAAGCTTCAAACAGAAATAGAATTTTCGGATCAAGGCCATTTGGTGACCCAAAAATTAAAATCAACTTTTAAATTGGCGACCAAACTGATGAAAATCCAATACTATAAATCGGGTAAATTGAAAAAAATATAATAGAGGTTTAATTCGATAATAAGAGTAAATCTTCAAAAGTATTTATGATATGCCTCTCTCTCCACATGAATTCATTAAAAAAGCGGTTCTAGCAGTTGATTTTAACCCTTTTGATGCATGAATCTTTGCCTTGAGTTTTTGATTATAACATTCAACATTTTGAGTATGAGTTCCTTCAATTGAGTCAACAAAGTTGTATCTTTAAAAATAAATAAATGAAATTTACTTATGGCACACGGTTCTAAGGGTGTATTTAGGATCCCTTTGTAAGTCAGTGTAGCTCTTAAATTCGTCTGTAATAATAGTTGATCCTGGGATCAAACTCTTCTTATAATTGGCAAAATAGTAGCAGCTTTCTTATTAGTAATGAATTGGACATATCCGATTGATGGTTGAGTTGAAGTGTCCACAATGCAGAGGGCCCTAGCCTTAATTACCGGGCTCAACCCCTTATGATTTTCCCCCTTAAACCTAATCATAGTTTCGTCAGCTTGACAGTTAGTATACGGACCGTCTAATCTTATTGGGTTATCTAAAAAGTAATTAGAAATCTTATCATGGATAATCTTCTTTATACTTTGATAAGTACATTTAGATATCTAAGCTATTTGAATAATATGTGGTGAAAAGAATTGCAACTTTTTAAATCGAGCATTAAATATTAAAAAATAACAATTTTTAATCCAAAAATATTAAATTATGGAGTTCCAAGTATAAATATTGATTTTTATGCATTCTATAATTATTAATAGAGTCTTAACTATGATGTAAATTTTGTTGCTATGGTTTATGGTGAGAAAGTTTAGAACTAAAATTTAAAAAATATACAAATTTGACTCAATAAAACAGACAATAAACACTCGAAATGAACAAAAAGATAGAGAAATAAACCTTTAGGTGTGAAGATTATTTTACAATTCATATTATTTGTTTTTATATTTTTAAAATAGTTTTATGTGAGAAACCTATCGATTACTACTTTATAAGAGTTGTATTTTGGCCACTTAAAAGAAGTCATTATATTGCGATAGGTGAAAGAGTAGGGAACAAAATACAACAAAATAATTAAATAATATATTTATATTATTTTTATTTATTTTCAATTTATTTTACATTCATTTCATAATGCTCGATTTAAAAAAGTTGCAATTTTTTTCACCACATATTAATCTTGGATGGGGATAAATCTAACGATATAAGGTGTGGTCCTTTATTCCTGTCAAAAAACTAAAATAATAAGAAGCTTAATATTTATTTTAAAAATAAACAAATAAAATATATTTAATTTAATGTTTCATTTTTAAAGTGTTTATATAAATTTCTCCTCGAAATATGTGGAAGGACATTTTGATATTTTCTTTTTGACTCTAGAAGTGATTATTTTAGTAGGAGTTTTTTAATAAATAGAAGTACCTATTTCTTCTACAGACTTATGTATAGTTTTTGTACTTAAAGTGTCTAGTCGTCTTTTTAGAACCAATATTTTCGTTAATAGTGGCAGATTGCATTTGCCCTGTTTTGATTTTCAATCGTTCTCATTCTTTAAAAATAAAGGTTATTAAAATCTTATTGTTTTAATTTAATAAAGTTTATTTAATGTTTTTCAAAAATCACGTAACTTGTCTATTTTAATTTTATAAAATTGGACAGGAATAACGAACCACACCTTAGAATCAGAACTAGCAAAATCACAAATTTTAGCTGTTTATAATAATGTCGGTAACTGGAGGAATTTGGCAATAACATTAGGAATCAAAAAGACGATTGTTTACAGGTCGGTAAAAGTATAATTTGAGGTTAAAATGCCACATGGTGGCGTCAGAAACATTAAAATATTAGATGAACATCGAGAGTTCATGTCAGCTGCAATCGAAGAAAAAGCTAAACTTACACTAGGAGCGATAAAAGAGTTATTATTCGAGGAATATGAACTCGGAGTATCTAAAGAATGTATAAGATCCCATTTAGATGAACTGTTATTTACGCTTAAAGATGCTAACGTGAACCTGAAAATGCCAAAAATGAAATCAATAAGACTAAACGACGACAGTTTGTAGAGAATCTTCTCCATTATCAGACTGATAACCATTTTTTGATTTTCATGGACCAAACAAACTTTATCTTTTCACTTCTCGCAAAAAAGGTAGATCATTAAAAGGAGATAGATGCTCTACTATTTCTGCAGGAAATAAAGGTGGAAACGTCCATGTAATAGAAGCAATAGGTACTACAGATTTAATACACTATGAATTGAGAAGAGGGACTTTCAAAAATCCAGAAACAAACTCATTTGTAAAACAGACATTAAGAAACGAAAAAAATTATCACAAATCTGGAGTGGTGCTAATTATTGATAATACACCATGCCATAGCTCGATCGAGGACGTTTTTTAGAAGAAGAGTTTTCTTATAATCTTCTATTAAGACTTTCACCCTATTCTCCTATGTTCAATGCAATAGAAGCAGCTTGGTCTGCATTTAAAGCATTATTTAAAACCGAATTAAGTGCTCAAATGAGAGACATTTTGATAGAAGATCGTGAAAATCTAAATAAAACTGAATATCGACGACAAAAGTTAGAAAACATAATTAACAACAATATTACTTCATCTATTACCATTGCTAACTGTTTGAGGTACACTGCGCATATATAAAGATATATACCGGACGCACTAAATATGGTAGATATGAAATTTAAAGTTTATTATACTTTTTTTAATTAAATTTAACCTTTTATGCTTGATCTAATTTCATTTATAGGGAAAATGACTTATAAAACTATTTTGATGATGTTTTAAAAAAGAAATTATGTACTATTCAACGAATACTTATTTTTACCAGTTTAAAGCTAAATAGATTTTGAAAAAATTAATGTAAAATGTATGAATTATTGATTGTAAAAATGATTTTGATTGATTAACTTTTTTCAAAATCGAAATCCTCCATATTTGAGTTTTATAAATATAAAATGAAAGTTTTAGTACAGACTCAAGCAACATTTATGTCGAAATAAAATAGCCATCACTAAGCATGCATCTTGTATTTAATGACAATTTATAAACCTCTGATAATTCAAGATTATTTGAAACATTTCATAATGTGTGTTGTTCACAGCGACCTATTATCATTTTTTCATCAACAAATCTTCTATTTTAGAGGCTTAATTGTTTCTTGGAAATGTTAAATCGCTCCTAAAGTACATAATATATATTTTAAAAGCATATGTACCAAAAGTCCCATCTTGATTATGATAAACACCATCTTGGTTATTGATAGATGCCATCTTGTACCTGAAATGGTATATATAATTCTCGTTTAATAATAAATTAAATTAATAGAAGCGTTTTTAAAAAACTTTTAAAATTGATTTTCTCTTGAGTCATAAAATCTGATGTTTGTCTTAAATGGAAGAAATTTTTTGGTTGAAATAGTTGGGAATTAATTTTTAAATATCATTTGTTGAAATATACGTAGAAAATTCTCATTTTTATCAACTAAAATAGCTTTTTGCATAATTATTAAAACTTTTCAACCATAATGATATAGATGGTCCACTAAATAGCCGCACAAAAATGAAAATAAAATATCTCGATCAAAGATAAACGAAAAATTGTGAAATTTTATTTATTTAATTGATTGATGAATATTAAAATACATAATTTACAGATTATTTACTGATGTTTTATTCAAGTTATAGAATTTTTTATCTAAGGTGTCAAGTTGGCAAAATTCCCGTTTCATTCCATACTTTTCTTTAAGTTCTACTCAAAATTTACTTGAATCAATTCAAATTTTTATAATATTCATATATTTATAATACTTTCTTTCACAAATAAATCAAAGCATCGCGTTCTTCTTTATTTGCGTAAAATTTTGTGAACTTTCCAATTTTGCAGCAAATTGGATTTGATTAGCTAAAAAATGATGCACACTATTTTAGAAATAAATATAAATGGAAAGATGCCAAAATTTTAAAAAGTAACTATTATCATACTTATAATTAATCTATTATAAATACTATGTCCATTAATAATTCCTCTGTCAGATATTGTCCTTTTATAAAAGGCTCTGGAATATTTCCAAATTGACTTTCAAGTTACAATATTTTATAAAACAGTAAATATGATGGTAATATCATATAATATTCGATGTCTTTATTATCACAATATCGTCTTATTAACAATTGATCGCCATTAGCATTGACATAATTTCATTGTCGCTTTTGGGTCTTTTTCTCGACCATTTTTTGCAAGCAAAATGACATACAAATTTTGATATGCTTTTATACTCTTTTGCATACTTGAAAATTTTCATGATGCATTTATATTTATACCAGGTTTATTAAATTTCATTTCAGATATGGAAATATTGGTTTTATTCGTCTATCAAATGATGTTTGCACTTTTCGTAAAGCAGCTCAAAATGACGCTATAATCTTATATAGGCCATTTTAAGATCAGACTAATAGTGATATTATTGTAACCCAGTTTAAAAGAATTTTTATATACTTTAATAGCACCATATATTGCGCTTTTCTTTATATCTTGAACTACAAAACCATCTATTGTAATTGTATTAGTAAAGTTTGCTTGATTTTCAAAAAAGGAAATCGCCTCTTTTGGATGCAACTCATTTTTGCCCTAGTAGCATGGATAAATGTTTATTAGAAAAATTAAATTAAATTATAAATATTTTTTTCTATTTATTGAAGTTAAATTAAACCAGCCTTTTATATTAAAAAGTAGTAGAATTGCTTATGATAATTTGAGTGTCTATTTAGTCGACAATCTATAGATTTTCTTCAAGAATTTACTCATTTTATCAACCAAAATATTATTTTTTCATCAAAAATTTCCTTCCATATGGGACAAAATTTTTGAAGCCTTGATTATAATTACAAATAGAACTTTTGCAAAAAATGAATTGGATTATAAACATAAAGAAAAATACAATTTTATACAAGAAAATATTTAAAACAATTTTTCTTAAAATTTATTGTATTTGTTTTGATATTTCTCAAGTTAATTCTTTGTCTTATAAATAGGATTGAATTAAATTGATGTGAAAAAATGAAAGAGAATCTAGGCCAAAATTTATCAAAAAAGTAATGTTCTTATAAAAAGGGCTTGCTATTGTTCTTATTCGATAAAGGTGAGTGAAGTCTATAAGGAATTGAAAGCAATAAAATCATAAATCATGTTTTATTAATCAAAATATACATAAAATATTGAAAGCTAGAGTCGGATAGTTGTTAGAATGTGGATTATTTAGGAGTACTTATATATGGCTTAGGACTACCTATTTAATCTTACTCCTTATACTGTTTTTAAACCTGTTTTCATTTATACATAAAATAAAAATCATCTTTGAATTTATTTGTTTTTATTTTTCAAAAAGAATAGAAACATCTTTCAAAAATATTGTCCCATATGGCACAAAATTTTTGAAGCCTCTGTTATAATTCTAGAATATTAATGCATCACAGTGAAAATAGGTTGAGGAAGCAACTAAAATAGCAAGAAACATAGCTAAGAGATATTTTATGGATAGTAAAGTTGATAAATACATAAATTTATTTTCATTCTTACTATTTTATTCATTCAAGAAACTAAATTTCCTCGACCAATTAGAATAGAATTATGTTTCAAAAATATTGTCCCATATTTTAAAATGCTTAGTCGCCAATATTTGGAATTCTAAATTTGTAATTTAGAATCCACAGAGCATCAACTTTTTAGGAAAATAGAACAAAATGGATAAAAAACTGAATGAAAGCTTTTATGAACCAGACCAATATCCCATACCAAAGTTTGTTTATCAAAGCTCCGAATTCAATTTGAATGTCCTTATAGAAACATACAACGAAATAGAGGCTCAAGTTATACCAAATGTAGATATTATAACGGAGAATTCCAGCTCTGAGCTTCATCTATATTGTGATAATGTATGTAATTCTGCTACTTCAAGATTTGATACTTCAGAATTATTTCAAAGTTTCGGATCTCTTCAACAGAAAATTAATGAAGACAACTTAATTGATCATCAGAATAATACTAATTTAGAACTTAGCTACGATGAATTTTTATCTTATAATAATTCCTTTTTATTATCTGCAAGAAATTCCATTTCAATTCAAGTTAAGAATGAGATGCTTGAGGCTTTTAATATTTTTAGTTCAGTCTCACCAAAAAAAGAACATTCTACACCCACTATTCCTACACAAGAAGCTGACGAATCTTTACTTAAGATAAATTTACCTCCATCAGAACGAACCTCATCAGATTTCAAAACAGAAAAGAATGCTTCTATAAACAAATTCTCAACCAAGTTAAAGAGATTTTTTAAGAAGCCTAAAGAACAAGGTACATCTAAAGTTGGTTATTTTACAAACTTGATGAATAAAATATGCAACAAATCACGAACAAGAGCTAAAAACCCTACATCTCAATGTGAAACCACGTTGTACCCCCATCGTAATTGTAGAAGCACATAATTCCACTTCATCTACCTTACAAAATGGTTCCATAGCTGAAAATGGTTTTCTAAAAGTAGATGAAAAAATTTATTACAAATCGAAGGACACGAATGCAAGTAAACGAATATCACATACTAAGGCAGATGAATATATCGATTTATTATTAAGGATCAGTCGATCAATATCGCCTACCTCATCTATCAGCTCTGATGTTAATCCATTCAATAAAGAAGAATCTAGCTGCGTAAGTGTATTTGGAAATGGTTTTTATTAAATACTATAAATTTTTCTCTATTTTAATAGACAACATCTCTGGTTTCCTCGGTTTGCTAGCCTTATCATATAAACCTAGTCCAATCAAAGTAAATGTCAAGCCAATGACTTGTAGTATCGTTATCGATTGATGGAAGTATATTATAGCCGATAATATCACGAATATCCTTTTAAATAAGCCTATGATAGTGAAATTCACAGCTGTAGTTAATTCTAATAAAGTAATTGAAAGATGAGCTTGAATGAAATAACTTAAGCCATAAATTAGTAAATAAATCATTATCCTAGAATTCATCTTGTAAATCTTACCTTCTTCTTTGAGATTTGGTGAGGCCGTTAGATTTTGTATTGTAACTACTGGAATCATGAATATAAAACAAATTATAGAAGAGTAGAATAGTAAACTGAAACCATTAAACTTTTGATTAGTCCTAACTTCTTCTTCATGTCCTTTTATACCCAACTCAAATTTACTAGAGCCAGAATTAGTTGAAATCATATTTTTCGTATAAATGCTTTGAATTGCCAGACTTAGACAAGCTATTAACGATAATAATATCCCAATAATATTTTGATTATCTGAATTAGTGTTGGAACATACCATATAAACACCAATAAATAAAATCACTAAAGAGCTATAAGTTTTCTTAGAATATTGATATTGGAACCAAAATCTATTAATGAGGACGGTAAATAATGGACTTAAAGCCTATATAAAGTTATTTTTGCGATTTACTTTAATGGTATGTACAAAACTGATTGGTATATAAAAAATGGAATAAGTGGTAGTATTATGAGTCACCATTTTTAATATCGATAATTTCACACTGGTAATCAGGATGTAATATTCTGCCTTACAAATGCTGAGCTTAGTTCCATCTGATAGCTTAGACGCGATAAAACAGACTAAAGCAACTATGAAGAATTGGAAAAACGTTAATAGCAAAGGATTGGGATAAGAATGCAAGATTTGTTTTCCTATATTATTGGTTATACTAGAACTACTATACCATATTAAACTTATACATATCAATTTCAGGTTATCACGTTGTTCTTTACTTATCATCCCTAATTAAACTTTATTCTTTTCATCAAATTCTATTTTTTGTGGCGTCAATATTTAAACCGAATTGGTTTTGAGTTAACTCTGTCGTACGGAGATTCGGACACACTATTTTTTGTAAACCGAAGCGTCAATTTGGTTTATAAATAAATATGAATAAAAAATTAGATATATTTAAACTGTATTATTTTTAGTATTTATTTATCATTATTTTTTATTAAAAAAGATAGAAAATCAAAAAGGAACTTTATTGATCTAGTATGGAAATTCAGACATTTAAAAATCAATAACTACCATACTTCTCACGAGCTTGTAACACTTCTTTTACACGTTTAGGCATTGATTTAATTAAGTTTTTTACAAAATTCTCGGGTAAACTATTCCACAACCTAAGAAGCTCTGTTTTCAATTCATCTGGATCATCGATGTTTTCCCCCTCAGCTCTCTCTTCATATAGGCCAGATGTGTTCAATTGCATTCAAGTTGAGGCTTTGGCTTGGTCAAATCAAAGTTTCGTCTACTTTCCCCCAAGATATTTCCCAATGATCTTAGAAATATGCTTGGTGTCATTATCGTGTTGAAATACGAAGTCATTTGGTCCAACTTTCTTTGTTGATTGCATTAAATTGTACTTTAATATATGCAAATAATCATATTTATCCACTTTAACATCTACAAAGACCAAGTTTCTAACTCCTTTGTAAGAAAACCATCACACTACCTTTACCAAAATTTTACAGTCTTTTCTACATACTTAGGGTCAAGTCTTTTAGATGGAGGTCGCCATACATATGAACAGCCATCTGACTTATAAAGATTAAATTTACATTCATCTGAAAATATAACATTTTCCCATTAATTATCAGGTTGAAATATCCACTTTGCAGACAACTCTTCGCTTTTCCTTATATTGTTTAACGACATTAAAGGTTTCCTGTCAGGGAAGTAAGCATATATGTTAATGCTACTTAAACATCTTCTAAACGTATCATCTGAGACAATTTTATCCCTATTTTCTTTAAAGATTTTGTTCATTTTTGGGGCACATGCTTTTGGGTTTTCTTCATGAATGGTCCTTATAGCTCTTATATCGTTATTATCAAGTACATATTTACCTCCAAACCCTTTCTTTCTCTGAATTAAGCCCGTTTCTTCGAACCTTTTGAGGTAATCGCTTATTGTGAACTTGTGTATACAGGTCAAAATTTCGATCTCTCTATAAGAATACCCTTCTTTCCTATGTGAAAAAATCTGTCCAAACGCAAAATTATCAATACTTGTCATTGTTTTTCTAATATTTTATTCCTTAAGCCTATTATTTTCTTAGTTTTGTGTGAATAACGAAAAAGTCTGAATTTCCATGCTGGATCAATAAATTTCCTTTTTGTTTTTCTATATTTTTTAATAAAAAATAGTGATAAATAAATAAAATGAAAAATAATACAGTTTAAATATATCTAATTTTTTATTCATATTTATTTATAAGCCAAATTGACGCTTCGGTTTACAAAAAATAGGGTGTTCGAATTTCCGTGCGACATAGTGTATATGTCATCATGTTATAAACAGACCTGTGATTGATTGAAGTTAGTCTTTTTAACTTGGATGAATGAAAATATATAAATGATATTATATAAATAAAAATCCCTATATTTAAGTAGGTCCCAATTTAAAACAGAATTACACAACTTTTTTACAAGGTTTACCACTTTATATATATCCTGGTGCACATAAGCAGGGACAATTTTCATAAATATGGTACGGATTTTTTCAATTGATCAAATAAAATAGTGACGGGCGCTCAAGATGTTAAATGGGGCATTTATCCCGGGACAATTTTCATTTAAACAGAGACAAGAACCTCGTAAAATGTATTTAACTGTTTATTTTGTTTTACAACTAACATTTGTAATAAAAGTATTATAAAACCTTTATGCACATAATATTTTCTTATTTTTATGCTTACTTTAATTTGAAAAGATGTTGATAATAGTATTAGATAATAAAAATTTAAGCAATAAATATCACTTTTAATTATACAATATTTTTAATTTCATAAAAATCTATTCATAAAAAATTACATCTCTAATTAAGCATCTAAGGAGCGTCCTAAACATATGTGAATAATAATTCACACAATGATTTCCGGTTATCAACTCGAATGTATCATCTATTCCTTGTGTCAACTCCTCTCTTGTCTCAGTCCCTAATCTTCTTATCATGTTTTCCCACTCAGAAAACATGTTCTTAATCGGGTTGAGAAAAGGAGAATAAGGGGCTAGGCGTATATAGGTGTGTCCACTTGTTCCTATTTTCTCACTTACCAATTCAGTACGATGGAATGCTACGTTATCCATCACCAAAATCATGTTATCCATTGATTGAATTCTAAATTGAAGAAACAAATCGTCGATAAAAGAGGAAAAAGTGTCGATATTAAAAGCGCGGTCTTGGCGTTTGAAGAAAAAACTTTGTCTTTCAACATGGCACTACATACACTAACATTTTTACTTCTCAATTGAGGTACGATTTTTACTGCATTTGTACCGACAAGAGATCTGCGACGAAACTACCTCATTGTTAGATTAAAACCAACCTCATCAATGAATACAAAGTTTTTACAATCTCTTTCAGTTAATAAACCTAAAATTCTTTCTGCATATAATCTTCTTTTTTCTATAACTTTTTCGCAATTCCTACGTTCAGAAACCCTGGTAATGCGCTTTAAAGTGTATGAAAACCCAGAAATTGCTCTGCTTATTGTAGGAATACTTGGGTTAATGTTAAACCGATTTATTGTCAGGTTTTTTAAATCCTCTAATGTCCTACAAGGGTCTTCGTCTAACCACCCATTTATTGTAAATCTATATTAATCATCAAGCATAGGTTCTTTATGTCCACCTGTTGGCTTTGGATCGACTATTTCTTCTAAAAGAAAAGTTTTCACAATCCTTGAAACAGAGGTCTTACTGCACCCATATGGGACAAAATTTTTGAAACATAATTCAATTCTAATTTTAGTTTCTTGAATGCATAAAATAGTAAGAATGAAAATAAATTTATGTATTTATCAACTTTACTATCCATAAAATATCTGTTAGTTATATTCCTTGCCAATTTAGTTGCTTCCTCAACCTATTTTCACTATGATCACTAAAATTCTATAATTATAACCGAGGCTTCAAAAATTTTGTGCCATATAAAGAATCGATAGAACGCATTGTTATACGTTCATCGTATGCTTTAATTATTAACTCTCTTATTTCAGTAGGGATTTCATTTTGAAGTTTACCCCTATTTAAATTAAAATTGTCCCTGGATAAATGCCCCCATTTAATATCCTGAGCGCCCGTCACCATTTGATTTGATCAATTGAAAAAATCTGTACCATGTTTTATGAAAATTGTCCTTGCTTATGTGCACCATGATACATACAGGGTGTTAAATTAATTTCTCAGACAAAAATATAATAAATTTTTAAATTTAATTTAAGAGATAATAAAAAAAATTGATTGAAAATTTTTTGCTTATAATGTTGGTCAATACTTGATGATTCCTCCAGAATTCTTCATCATTTCATTAACTCTTGTCTTGAAGGATTGTACAGGATTTTTAAAAAGCGTAGGATCAATATTTTTCACTTTGTTTCAAAACGAGTAAATAAAGTGGGGATGTCATGAGGTCTTGCCTACTCATTTGCAGAATCTTTAAGAATGGAGCATAGGTTCTCTAATGGGTTTAAATCTGAATTGTTTCCAGGCCAAAGTCCCTTCCCCCAGAAGTGTCCAAGTCCTCTTTTCAAAAAACCAAGATTTGTGTTTGAAGAATGAGCTGGAGCTCCATCCTGCATGGATGTTATTTTTTTACTGGGAAATAATTTAGTATCATTCATTGCATTGATGTATACCGGTAATATTTTATCCTGGTAGTATTTGGCATTTATACTTGCTGTTGAAACATAATGAAGATCTGTAACACCACGAGAAGAAAATCCACCTGCTAATATAAGTTTAAGTCCGTATGTTGGCCGTGATAAATATGGAACTTGACTTTTTTTCTGTTCTAAATCGAGTGTTTTGTGAGTTTGGATTTGGATTTATTTCTATCCATGTTTCATCTTTGAAGAGAATATTGGCACTCTTTTCTTGAACTAGCTTCCCATCCGTCAAAAATCTCTCTTTTTCTAAATATTCTCCAAATTTTACCCAATCAGCAATATTTTTTGAGACAATAAAGGTTTCTGGGTTATTTTGATTGCATTTCTTCCTTACTTTGTTGTTTTTAAATAATTTTGAACAGTTTGATGAGTGATAGTCTTCTTAAAAGTCAAATGTTGTTTTTTCAAATTAATCTCCTTTGCGGTTTTTCGTACTGAACTTCCAACTTTTCGATAAAGAGTTCTCTTAATTTGTGATTTTATCAAAGATGAGAGATTATTAGTTCTACCTGGTCGCTTTTTATCACTTACTGAGCTTCTATTCTTCCATAATAGGACGATATTCTTATCGACTATCGACTATCGACTTTTTGGCAATTTTCCTAATGGTGAATTTTTCTTTAGCTAAAGCTTGTATTTGTGCACGTATATATTCACGAGATGGCTTGTACCTTTTAATAACTTATTGAAAAAATTTAGGAATTAATTTCAATTATAAATATTTAAAAAATCATAATTACGAAATTTTACTCAGCATTTATTCTTGTCTGAGAAATTTATTCGACACCCTGTATAAAGTTCTAACCGTGTATTTCGATTTGATTATCAAAACCCTGTTGTCCTTTATAATGTCTATTTCAAAAAAATATGGTTCTTATAAGAATACTAGAATTCCAAGACCTGAATTTGTAGATCTAATTCCAAGATTATGGTGCAAAAAAATGTTTATGGAATTTGCTCATAAGTTGTATTTTATCACAGGAAATTGGCAAAGACTCTATTTACAAAAAATTATTCTAGACTAAATATGAGCTATTTTGAAAAAAATGATATATCTAAAAACGTAATTAGAATTTTAAAACAATTTATGATGAAATTTATACATTGCCCGTTAAAAGTGATTCAATGTTTGGGAAATTCGAATTAAAATGGTAATTCATGGATGAGTAAGACTTCGAGAAAGCCAATACTCATATGTTAGATAGATACGGCCTTTTTCTATAACATTAAAAATATTATAGATATATTTTAAATATTGATAGAGTTATGATTGCTCAAAGTTCAAAGTAGGTGATTCAGTGTTTTGACGAGTTTTTTAAAAAATGAAAAATCAATAGATTGTGTGCCCGCCATTGGTTTTTCTGATCTGTTAAAGTCTTCAGGGCATTGACCTAACAAGCTTAAGACATACTTCAGCTGAAATATTGTTCCATATATCTTGAATTCTCTCCCAAATTTCATCTTTGTCTTTACATGGTGGTCGAATTTTTAGCTCTCTTTTCATATGACCCCATAGATTCTCAATTGGGTTGAGGTCAGGAGATTGTGCAGGCTATCTCATTAAGTTTATTTCGTTTCTTTTGAACCATTTTTTATAATTGAAGCGGTATGAGAGGACGCATTGTCATTTTGAAAGACAATTCTAGATTTGTCCAAACCATACAAGTCAATTGTATACATCAGCTCGTCATTCAGAATACTCTCATATATCTCAGCATTAACACTGAAATCAATTCTACAAAGATACCCAACACTTGATGAAAGCATACATACCCAAACCATAATTGATCCGCCACCGACTTTTTTTTGTTTGAGTACTATTGTGACTTCTGAATGGTTCCCCAATTCTTCTGAAAATTCTATCACGTCCATCAGATCCCTCTAGATTTACTTTAGTCTTATCTGACCATATAACCATATCCCAGTCCTTATTTTCCTAATTTCTGTGTGTTTTTTCAAATTCTGATCTTACTCCACGTTGAGATTTTTTTAATCGTGGGCATTTCTTTTTTTATCTAGATACGATGTTACTACGTTTTAATGTGCGCAATATAGTACTCGAAGAGGCGGATATTTCTGCATAGGTCTTGAGTTCTCGCTGTATTTCTGTAGAGGTGGAGCATTTACCACTTGTTGCTAATCTTCCAATATATTTTTCATCATACTTATCTAAGACCCGAAGACGACATATTATAGGCTCTGGAGTATTTTTATCAACTCTATTTATTACTCTGGACACTGTTGCTTGTGAAACCCCAACAATTTCAGCTATTTTTCTTGAAGATTTTCCATTTAAAGCAAGTTCGTTAATTCTAGTTTCAATTTTCTTCAATGTTTTTCTTGTCATACCAAATAAGCCTTAATACATTCTGCTAAGGATTTGATATAAAAATGAACAATTTTGCGGTATTTTAGAATGTTCCAGAATGAAAATTTTGTAAATTTAAAAAATTCGTCAAAACACAGAATCACCTACTTTCAACTTTGACCAATCATATCTCTATCAATATTTTAAACATATCTATAATAGTTGGATATGTTATAGACAAAGACTGTATCTATATAAAATATGAGTATTGGTTTGCTTGATGTCTTACTCATTCATGAATTACCATTTAATTTCAAATTTCCCAAACACTGAATCACTTTTGACGAACAGTGTACCTCATTCAATCTCATTGATTCTAACATCTGTTGACTTATCAATTAATTGGCACAATATTTTTGAAGCCTCGGTTATAATTCTTTCATATTAGTGCATCATAGTGAAAATATTAGGGCGTTCCGAGCAAAAAGGGACTCGAAAATCTTTTAATAAAAAATTTATTAATAAATATAAAGTTGATAATTAGTAAGTTTATAGATGCGAACCTTCTGCATCTATTACATTTATCCATCTTTCGGGTAGTTTCTGGATACCATTCATAAAACCTTTAAAATTAAGCTAAGAATTGCACTTTCTAGATGAATTTCTAGTTCATTCTAATCTTCGTAAATATTCTCTTTTAACTTCCTCTTTAATTGCCTAAAACAATTGAAATCAGGTGGGATAATATCGGGGCTATAGGGAGGATGATCACAAATCCGAATATTCTCATCAATAAAATACTGCTTTATAAGATTTGGTTTATGTGGTCTAGCATTATCATGTAATATTATAAGAACCTTGAATTTCTTATCAGATATCCATTTGTCTTATAATTTGATTAAGAAGTTTTTATAGACTTCTGCAATTACTGTCTCTTTAGGGGCACAGAGCTTCCAATAAACAACACCTTGAAAATACATTGATAATATTAGCATTCTCTTTCTTTCATATATATATTGAAGTACAAATTCAGGTGGGTTTTCATTCTTATTTCTCCAAGATCGAATCTGGTCACGTTGGGGTTGCATGTATAAAGACACCCAAGTTTCATCTATTGCCAAAGTTCGATTAATTAAGTTGTTTTATCTCGATAAGATTTGCATATTGTTTTTATATGCTAACACTCTATGTTCTCTTTGTTCATCCGTGAGGTACCTACTTACTTAATAGTTTTTTCATTTGTAAATCCTCTGTTAAATATCGAAATACTGTTGTTTTACTACAATTTACCCTCATGGAAAGTTCGAGGTAAGACCATGTTCTAGTTTGGGCAAACAATTCTTTAATTACATTTTCTTTTTTCGAGACATCACTTGTATCACCTCCTCTATTATTTTCGACCACATTGTAGCCTCTCTTAAACTTAGTGACTAAAAGTTTGACTGTAATTAGTTTATAGGGACTATTTCCAATTAATTCAACTAATTCTTTATGAATTATCTCGGAACTATGTCTCAGAACTACGCTAAATTTGATGAAAATCGGCTGTTCTTTATCTGAAATTGAATCTTTTAATTTTTGCAAGCTATTCATGATAATATTCAAAATATAATTATTTATAAATAAAGCTTGTCGTATATGTAAATTACTTTAAAAGTCTTGGTATTATTAGTATATTATTAAATGAATGATTAAACAAAATTCAAGTCCCTCTTTGCGCGGAACGCCCTAATAGGATGAGGAACTAACTAAAATGGCAAGAAATATAGTTAAAAGATATTTTATGAATAGTAAATATTTATCAACTTTACTATCCATAAAATAACTCTTAGCTATATTTCTTGCCATTTTAATTGCTTCCTCAACCTATTTTCACAGTGATACACTAATGTTCTAGAATTATAACCGAGGCTTCAAAAATTTTGTCCCATATGGCACAAAATTTTTGAAGAAATCTTAATATTTTGGTTGAAATAAAAAATATATGTATTATTTGGTTGATAAATAAGTATAAGTTATATTTATTTATCAACCAAAGCAGGTTTTTATGTAATTATTGAAATTTTTCAACCAAAATAATAATGTTCTTTCGAGAATTATACTGAATTCTTCAACCAAAATGCTTAGTTTCTTTCAAAAATTTTGTCCCATATTGTGCCAATTCGAAGCTTAGTCGACACGATTTATTCTTCAAAACGAGATAAAAAGCTCAAAGGAACAATATAAGAATAAAATGAACGAAGAAACTGCATTATCTTTTGAAGATAGCTTAGATACCAGCATACAATCCTTAAAGCTGTTGGAATCATTAATTGACGATCCTTTTATTCGAGATCTAATGCTTGAAGATAGTTTTGAATTACCACCTCCAACTAATAATTTGTTAGATAGTGGCGGAGATAATCGAACGTCTCATATGTGTATTACGGATACTCAAGATTTGGAATTCGAACAATATGATGAAGAAAATCAAATGAAATCGGATAAGAAACTTAAGTTTCGAGAATCGGTATATGAATTCCATTCCACCAGCTTCGATGAGTCAATACGAAAAGTAGATTTACCAAGTATAATTGAAGATGTATTAGCTGATAATACAAACACCGAAAGTACTAGCGAAGAATGCAACTTAGATGATTTATTTCATCGATTAGATAATAGTGATTTAAGTGCATTTTCAATGACAGTAGATCAAGTTACTTTTGGTGTTTTAAAACCATTGCCATCAATAGAAATCAACAAAACGCCAGAAAACGAACCCATTTCATTGTTTACGTCTCCCAACAGCAAACTTACATCAAGCCCAAAATTAAGCAATCAATTGTCTAATGAAGATATTAAAGATTTTGTTAGTAATGTTAACCTTAGCTACCTTACTTCTATGGGATCAACTCGGAGCAATCATTTCTCTGATAGTTTTGTAGATTTAAGAAAGAGTCGAGTGATTAGAGAATTGGACACCGTATTAGAAACTTATTTAGATGAGCCAATAACGCCAACAAAAAGACCGACATCGTTGTCCGTGAGAAGTTCTAGGCTTTCAACTTATTTGACTAATTTGTTCAAGAAAGATGATTCAAATGCTAGTGAAGAAAAGAGAGGCTCGAAAGTGGGGGGTTATTTTAAATCCATGATGAAGAAATTGCACGCACATAAAGCTAAGAACACGATATTTCATACGGTGCCATCCAATTCGTCTTTTTATACCAAACAGTTGACCATTTTTAACCAGCAGGATGATCATGATTTAGATCGTCTCGATTTATCTATGGAATCTAAGGATGTTAATATTAGAGATGCGTTGGATCGCCTCAATGGCGCTTCTGAATCAAGAGAGGACAATATCAAAAACGCACTCGATAAACTGAACGGCAATAATGGAGATCAGCCACTTTCTTCGAAAGTTGCAAATTTGGTTGAGGAAGATCAAGTAGATTTAAAATCAGTTGATGAATATGAAGGTAAAAGTCTCTCGGAAATTAGAACCCAATATTATATTGATTTGTTATTGCAGAAAGATAGAGATGAAAATTTGCAATCGCCTATTTTGACAGGTTCTTTCTCGGATAAAAGATCTTCCTCAGGCAAATCATTCAAAATCACTGTACCTAAATCTGAGAAAAATGGTCATTCGCTCAAAAGTAAGCTACAGAAATTCCTTAAGAAATAACACATTCTATTAAATAATATCATCAAATTTTCAATGTTTAAAAATCAAAGAATTTATTTTGATTGGGCAATCTCATGCATGTAAGTAGCAAACACCTTGATGCCTTCAATATAATTACGCACATCCAATTTTTCATTAATCGAATGAGCACCCTATAATAAAGTAACCAAATTCTTGGATACATCATCACAAGCACCCATAGGCAACAATACAACCTATAAAAATAAATATTCAAAGATAACATTTTTCTTCAAGCATTCTTCGAAGGTTAATGTCACAGGTATGCTTCCACCTATACAATGAACAAATTCAAAGAGTTTAAGAACCTTCTCTAGTAAGTTCTGGTTTCTGCCCATAAACCTTTTCAATCGCATTGGCAGCCGCGACTAAAAATCAATCAAATTAGAGATACCAAAATTCCAATGATCGAAAGACGAGACCCACGGTCTGCCGACTCCAGTGCATTTCACACTAATAATATTTTTCGAGCCCAACTCATTGAATTTTGCCCTACAATATTCAATCACCAATTTCTCCACCTTATCCGGTGACATGTTTGGAACCGTCCTAATGGAGAATTTGCCAATCACTTTCGCCGGAATCACTGTTTTATCACCGGAACCATGAAATGCACCTTCAATTCCATGTAATGAAAGAGAAGGAAATCTCCATCTATGCATTAACGTCTGTTTCGGGTCAGAATGTATATTAATAGGTGTGCCAACTGCATCTAACAAATCTTGATGTGTGAAACTTAAAGAGGCGTAGCTAGCTTTCTCTTTATCTACAAAAACAAATGAAAGATGAAAACTACCATCCATAGGCGCGACATCATCGTTCATCCCTGGTATCATAATCTCACCTTTCGTATTAACTAATTGTGACATGATGGAGATGAGATCAGTCATAGGTTCATGTATAGTGCCCCCAAATACCCCCGAATGTAAATCAGCCTTGGCGCCTTGGATAGTGATAAAGAAATAGCTGATTCCTCTTAAGCCGTAAGTTAGACAAGGTTTTGTCTTGCCTAGCCAATAATTGTCGCTAATACAAACGCAATCAACTCCGGAAAACCAGGCCCCTGACTCGGATTTTATGACTTCGTCTAGACCTTGCGAGCCTGATTCTTCCATGCCTTCAAAACAGAAAACTAAATTAACTTCCATTTTAATGTTCAATTCCTTCATAGCCCTAATGACGCATAACCAACCTAATAAAGGACCTTTATCGTCCGTACTGCCTCTACCGAGAATGCGTCCTTCAGAAATGATGCTCTGAAATGGCTCTTGCGACCAACCATCTTCCAAAGAAGCCGGTTGGACATCGTAATGACCATAAATTAATATCGTTTTCTTTTCTTTCGATGAGCCAAGTTTACCTAATATAATGGGTGGCAATGAGACTGTTTCACTTTCCATCTCTTGCATACCGGGTTCCACCTTTTTTGTCCTATATAATTAGACGGATTAGAGTACTCAATTCCTAAATTAGTCATTTCATGTTGTAACCATTCGCCCATCTTGATTACTTCTGAACGCTTGTCTTTTTGACCACTGATACTTGGTATGCTGATTATTTCTTGAAGTTTATGGATGTAGTCTTGCTGTTTAGAGTCGATATATTGATAAAGGGCTTCCATTTGGTGACGTAAAAATGAGAAAAATCCGTGATAATGGAAAGTTTAGGAAAGGAATATAATAGTTTGCGATTTTATAGTTAAAAAATATTCTGATTGATTGTTCTGATTCATGTCTTAGGTTTTAAAGGAGCTTGGTAAAATCCATCCAATCAATTTCAAGCAAATCATAAGTTATAAACCGAATTTCTTGAAATGAGAACTTTACTTTTAGCACACGGTGCATTATGCATGTATGGTAGCAATTCTGGTGTCATAGAGATAACTCAAGATAATTTTGACAAGCAAATAGAAACCAATCTCGTATTTCCCTCCTTTATCTTAAAATCACTTAATAGAAACCAGTAGTATTAGAATTCTACGCTCCATGGTGCGGCCATTGTCAACAGTAACCCAACGAATTCCCTCATACTTATGGGTGAGTTTAGATTGGCGCCTATTTATGAGTCCTTAGCAAAAAGTTTAGATGGTATTGTAGATATAGCAGCCATCGATTGTGATGCGGAAGCTAATAAACCTTTATGTGGAAAATTCGGTATTAAAGGTATCTCTATATAGGTGTTATATAACTATTTGTAGGGTTTCCAACTATTAAAGTCTTTCCTTCAAAAATGAAATCAAAAGGTACTAAGAAGCCTGTTGGTAAGATTATATTTTAGTGAGTTTGGTGATTGTTTAGATTATCAAGGTGCTAGAACGAAAGAAGATATTAAAGATTTCGCTCTAACTTACTTGCCCAACATAGTAAAACGCATCATGGTAGACCCAAAAGGCGATAAGGAACTTAATCTAGAAAAGTTCTTGAAATTGGTAACACAATCCCTCTCAATATGATGGTTTTTGTATAGAAGGAGGATGTTAAAGTCTTGCTGTTTTCAAAACAAGTGGGTTCTGCTCCGTTAATCAAATCTTTGGCTTTGCAATTTAAAGACACATTCGCCATGGGACAAGTTCATCATAAAGAATCTCAAATCGTAGATAAATATTCGATCACTGATTATCCAACTTTATTAGTTGTGTTAAAAGATGGAAATAATGAAATCAAAATTCCTTATCAAGGTCAATTGAAATTTGGCAACATCAAAGCGTTCTTAGATCGGTTTAAAAGCCCAAAGAAATTCCTCGAATCCATAATAAGTAACACCTCCTTTTCATATTACTTTTATTTAGAAAATGTGGAATTGACGGTTTTAGAAGAACAAGATTTATTTGAAGAGAAATGCCTTAATGCTTATAACACTATCTGTGCCTTGTTATTCTCGAACAATGAAGACAACAAAAACCATGATGGTGTGGTTAAAAAAATGATGGATGTGAAGAAAGAGTTTCTAATACAAGATTCGCCTTTGAAATTCTTTCTCTTGAATCCAAAATCCACTACTTTCATTTTGAAACAATTCGAATTGGAGATGCCTTCTTTATTGGTTTTGTTTCCATCTAAAAAGTTGTGGGCTCACTATGATGGCGATTTAGACGAAGTGAAAGGGTTTTTGAATGCTATCACGAAAGGGAGCGAGAAGACCCAAAAGTATCGCTTCAATCCGAAGTTAAAGAAAACTAAGAACCCCGTCAATAGCAATGATGAGCTTTAATTAAATTATATCTTCCTCTTCTTAACAGCCTTGCCAACGTCTTGAAACTTCTCTTTAATATAAGATGGCGCGAACTTGATAAGTGGGTAGATGATTAAAGCTGCCAAGAAGATGGTCCACATGATAAGCACCCAAGCCGGACATGATTTAGGGAATTCTCCATCTGAGAATTTATAAGAAATCAACATCTCGGTTTGAATAATAACAATAGTAATCCAAGATTGTAAGCCTAATCTTTTACAATCCCTAAAAATAAATCAAGGAACAGAAATTACTTATCATAGACATATTGATACAATTCTCTAGTTGCTGGAGTAGCTATGAGAAACATTAAGATGAGTCTTAATAGATTAACCAAATGTTCCGGTGGGATCCATAACAGAAACTTCAAATAAAAAGCATTCAACTCACACTGAATCACGACTACAACCAAAAAGAGAACTGTGCAATAATTCTTAAAACTCTTCATAGCATTCCACGAGAATTTCGTCCAACTATGTGGCGTCAATTGGTAAAAACTTCTGGAAACCTTTTGAGGGAGATTTATATATTCCCCAATAGCTCTCCAGTCATACTCTTTGACTTCGAAATAATGACAAATCTTCATCCCTAACCAAATGCCAGCACCGTTACATAAGAGGACATCCAGTATCCAATGATCCCACCAACATTCGGCGAAATTGTCTAATTGATGCTCTAGGGAATATTCCATGACTTCAAACAACACGCTTAAAGTCCAACAAAGCCAGTAATCACGGAAGATAATTGCTTTACAGATCCAACCGAGGATATGGGCGAGGACAAACAAGTCTAATTTCTTGCTAATATCATTCCAATTTAGTCCACATCCTTCATCATAGCTACGAGGTTCTAATGGCGTACCTAAATCCGAGTCGATGTAAGCGAATAAAGATCTCGCATCTCTTTTATTCTACAGCAATGATATCGAGGGATACTTGGAATAGCAAGATAACCAAGGCAGTAAGATAAACAACAGATATCGCCATGATGACGCGCCAAAACGCGGGATGGGGTCTAATAAACGGTCCATCTTTGAATTGGATCATTCCAACTATTAAGATACAGAATGACCCGAATAAGATGCCCCTATCAAATTAAGGTGAAAATACCGTTTCGAGTTCTCCACAACGTCCCCTGCTTCAAATGCATAGTATAACATTAAGGCGAGGACCAGTATTAAGGATAATAATGTATGTGGTCGATCTATACAAACAATTAAGATTTGAGGCATACAAAAGAAATTTAAAGCAGGGTCATTAATGTTAGCATTAGGTGTAATAACCATATCGCCATTTTGTTTCCCTCTTTTTGATTTAGGAGTAGTAGTAATCTTCAAAGGTTTAATCTTACTAGTAGATGTTGGCATTTTGTTTGAAGTAGGACTTTTCTTTGGTGATTTTGTTGTAAGAGGAGAATCACGGAAGAAATTGCCACTCTCCTCATCTTTAGATTCGGATTGGGAATTATCATCGTCGCTATATTCGTAATCTTCTTCTGAGTCTTTTATTCGCGCTCCAGATCTCAAGCGTACCATACTGTGAAAGAAAATTTAAATTTCTCACAATTACAGTAGTCTCCCGGTTAAGTTCGTATATTGAACCCAGAGTCTCCCGGTTAAGTTCATATATTGAACCCAGAGTCTTAATGTGAACTTAAGGATTTTAATATTTAAATAAGCTTTTTATCAAAATTTTACATTCTTTTGGTTATTGCGATTTATATAGACCAACTCGATTTTATTAGGGCGTTCTGTGTAAAGAGGGACTTGAATTTTGTTTAATCATTCATTTAATAATATACTAATAATACCAAGTCTTTTAAAGTAATTTACATATATGACGAGCTTTATTTATAAATAATTATATTTTGAATATTATCATGAATAGCTTGCAAAAATTAAAAGATTCAATTTCAGATAAAGAACAGCGGATTTTCATCAAATTTGACGTAATTCTGGAACACAGTTCTGTGATAATTCATAAAGAATTAGTTGAATCAGTTGGAAATAGTGCCTATAAACTAAATACAGTCAAAAGTTTAGTTACTAAGCTTAAGAGAGGCTACAACGTGGTCGAAGATAACAGAGGAGGCGATACAAGTGATGTCTCGAAGAAAGAAAATGTAATTAAAGAATTGTTGGCCCAAACTAGAACATGGTCTTGCCTCGAACTTTCCATGCGGTTAAATTGTAGTAAAACAACACTATTTCGATATTTAACAGAAGATTTACAAATGAAAAAACTATTAAGTAGGTACCTCACGAATGAACAAAGAGAACATAGAGTGTTAGCATATAAAAACAATATGCAAATCTTATCGAGATAAAACAACTTAATTAATCGAACTTTGGCAATAGATGAAACTTGGGTGTCTTTATACATGCAACCCCAACGTGACCAGATTCGATCTTGGAGAAATAAGAATAGAGACTCACCTAAATTTGTACTTCAATTTAAATATGAAAGAAAGAGAATGCTAATAGTAGCAATGGATTTTCAAGGTGTTGCTTATTGGAAGCTCTGTGCTCCTAAAGAGACTATAACTTCAGATGTCTATAAAAACTTCCTAATCGAATTATTAGACAAATGGTTACCTGATAAGAAATTCAAGGTGTCTATAATATTACATGATAATGCAGACCACATAAATCAAATCTTATAAAGCATATTTTATTGATGAGAATATTCGGATTTGAAATTATCCTCCATATAGTCCTGATATTAGCCCACCTAATTTCAATTGTTTTTGGCAATTAAAGAGAAAGTTAAAGAAAAACATTTATGATGATTGACATGGGTTAGAATTCAGCTAGAAAGTGCAATTCAGGAGCTTGATTCTAAAGGTTTTATGAATGCTATCCTGAAGTTACCCGAAAGATGAAGAAGTGTAATAGATGAAAAAGGTTTTTATCTATAAACATACTAATTTTTAACTTTATATCTTTTATCTAAATTTTTTCGAGTCCCTCTTTGCTCGGAACGCCCTAATACTCCATTAAAATTTGTTGCTTCTTGATTGTGATAATAAAAGCCCAAATAGTAGGATCTGACTTTGGAATACTTGAAGCAAATGCATTCTGCCACCCTTCAATATTGTTGTTTGTGCGAGGAAGTTTCATAAAAGTAGGCAAGTGTTGATTCCAGATTTTTCTTTTCATTTTAGGATCTTTTACTATCCCGTCACTAGACATAATTATCCTGTTCTTTCTCATATATAAAACAAAATCACTACAGAGTGCTTTATTATTATCATCTTTAAAGAAATCGTCTTATAAAATATATTCAAATGTTTTGAAAACTTCTTCTTCTAGTAATAAACTTAAGGCATAAATCTGTTTAACAACATTTCTAAATTCCATCGTGTTTGAATTATAGTAACTTTTAAGACCAGGAGTCTTACCCAATCGTCTGAAGATAGCCTATGTAAAATGGAAATAATAACCTCTAGGATTTACATTATCAAAAGCTTTTGTAAATGCTTTAGATTGAGCTTTTCAAAGTCGCTTAGGATGGTTAATGGCCTTAAACAATTAACGTTTTTTAAAATCTAAAAAAAAGAAATGAAGTAACCTTGTAATAGCTATCCAAATTTTTATCAGGAAGAGCTGCAGACACTAGAGCATAAATTTATAGTTATATAATCAAAGGATGCTCTATAACTGCTTGAAAAACCTTGGCGATTTGGAAAATGTGCCATCACACATCCAGTGTTCGCAACTCTTCAATAATTCTAAATTGAGAGCTGTTGAAATCATAATTATTCGATTCGATTTCTTCCCGGTATCTTTTTTAAACAAAAAGTTCCGAATTAAATGTTTGCCTATATTCAGCTGGAATATCAAACGAACTAATAGAGGTAGGTGCGGGTAGAATATTTAATTCTTGATTTCTGTATCATTTTTCTCAATGCCGCTTTTGATGGTAACAATGCTCTCGCATTCATATCTAATCCTACAAGACATGAAAAGATTATATCATAAGGAGATTCTAAAGTATCAATTGCTTTGGTTTTCATTTCATTCTTCTTTATTCTACATACAATATCCAACTTCTTATCATCGTGGCTGTGCTCGAATTCCCTCTCTTTCAAATCCTTTCCATTGGTTATAATGCACCAACTTTTGTTTCTAGAGAGAAACAAATATAATACTCCTTTAGCACCTCCTTTATATCATCATCTCTTGATTTATCTTCACCGTCTTTTTTATATATAAACTTTCTGTGGGATAATAACATATTTCCTTTAAAACTCTTTATGTAGTTAAGTATCTTCGATTCAAAAAATTTCTTGTCTATTGTTAGTCATCAAAAAAAATCTATTAATTTCAAATAAACAAATCATATGCAATCTAAATGAATACATAATAACATAAATTATACCGGCTTACAATATGGATTTAATTAATATGATCAGCTCCATACTCGGTTTATCGCTTTACTCTAGGCAACTTCTACTTTTCAAATTGGTCATTCGATGTGTTTGTTTCACAATAAAAGTTTATTTATATCATTTTTTAAAAAATTTGATACTTATTAGAAATAAATGGTATATTTTTATAAATACTATTATTATGTATAGAATGTTCCAATTTTATTTCTTTGTTTTTATACATTATTTGAATCAAATGCACTTATTTCCACGCGCCCCAAAATTAAATTATAACCCTAACCCATTTATTATAAATCGTAGTGGATGTCTCTTAAAGCTTCAATAAAGGCATTCCACTTTCTCTTTTTGTGTTTTCAACGCCAAATAAACTCACCTAATCTATCTCCTATGTTACTAAGCCTATTCTGTGGTTTTATCATAATCTTAAATGTGTTTTTATTCCCTTTAAAAGTGTTTGTATTAACTCCTGTCTCTAGATCTGTGAAGTGGATTGAGTGATTAACTGTCCTATGTATCAATCCTAACTCTGCTGAGATCCTAGAATATCCTCTGAACATATCGGTATGAACTTCCGATCCAGGCAGCACATGTGTTCTAATGATACCAAGTAATGTTTCTGATGATTGAGCTTGCACCTAAACTAGAAATACCTTTCTTTCAGGCGTTTTTTCGACGCCAACCACTATCCAAACGCCATCAACACGATGGCATCTATTGTACTTTCTCTTCCCTAGTTTGGTTTCATCAATTTCCACCACAACTCCTTCACCTCCAATAGTTTGATCAACTTTCTCTAATGTAGATGTGACTAAAACACGGAAATGAGCCATAAAATTAGTGACAGTATGTCCTGAGTGCCCTGTTTGTTCAATAATCTGCTTTCTGGATACACTTATTCAGCCAAAGATAACCCATATAAAGAATATCCGAACTCTCTAAATGAGTTCCAAAAAAGAATGTATGCCTTCTATAGCTTATTTCAACGTTACACTTTCTTTTCCTGCAGAAAAACGTCTTCCTATCGACATTTATCCTCATAACTCTTGAACATTTAGGACATGGAAGTTCTTGATAAAACACATTTTTTCAACCAGAAACTTCTCAGCTTTAACATTGTTGAATAAAATATTCAATAGTGATTTAACCGTTGGAATCGTCATTCGAATTTTATTTAATTTTGGGCGCATGGAAATAAGTGCATTTGATCCAATTTTTATTTTCGGTATACGTTTGGCTCAAAAGAGAAAAATACATGTCAGAAATGTTTAGACTTCACCTTTAAACAGGGGATTTTTAGACCTAAAATCGCATTTTTGTTATAAAATATGGGCATTCCCATTATTTTGTTAATATTATATTTAAACATATGCAGATGTCATACTCTCACAATAATTTCAAAAAAATTGAAACGCTTCTGCATTATTAGTCTTGCCTGCGGTATAAGGAGACACTGTGCCAGTTATAACAAGGAAACTCTAAATTTTTATGAATCTAGAACAGGGTTGCTCAACCTTTTTTCACTAGAAGGCTGTTTTTTTAAATAGCGCCATCAAAGGCTAAATAGGTAACATCAAATCTCCTTCTATGCTCCTTATAATCCGCGACCCAGACTGGTCAAGTCTGATTTAGAATATCGGAGAGTAGAAACCTTGTACCAGGTTATAAAGAGACAATAACATTATTAAAAGCATTAGTAATAAAGCTTTTAATAATTATTTATAACCAACAAAAGTATTTTTACAAAGAAAAATAGCAACTGATCTTAAAAAAATTACAAATTGATTTTAACTGAATATATTTTTGAAAGCTGCTTCAAAACTCGATTTATCCAGAATATATATTTAAGTTATAAAATAGCATGAATTATGCAAGTTTTATAAATCAATGCAATAATCAAATAAAGTTCCCGAAAATGAAAATCAATTATTGATGAATAAATGGAGTTAGAAATTGAAGAAATACCATATGAGGAGCAAATTCAATTATACGGTATCCACCAATCATTGTAATGTTTTTTGTATAGCACCCATTACACTATCGATATTCTTTTTTGCTCTATTCGCTTATTCCGGTTTAGTCATCACGTTTTACGGTAGAAAATATATTAAGTTGATCTCTCTGATCCTGTCTTATAAAATCTTAAGTAATTTCTTCTGAAATAACATTTTTAGATGATTTCATTTCCAAGTTAACGAATTTGTTCTTTCCTAACGTACCATTTTTCTTTCAAAACTTGATCTCCGTTCTGTTTACCTCAGCTGTGCTATTTAACAATGATCTGTTTATATTAATATTAGGCATAGGGATTTACGATAATATAACTATCTTGGTTCGAACCTTCTTCATTCTTCCAAATTATTGTTCAGCCATAATATTCGGGATCTTGTTTTTGATATTTTGTATTATTGCTTATGGAAATTGTTATAAGGATTTTTGGTATATATTATCGACCTCATTTTATGGATCTTTAATCTTTTTGGATGGAATGGATTTCTTAGTTCATGATTTCTTTTTGAAGAGATTCCTATTCTCTCTAATTTTCTCGACTTGTTTTACGCTCTTTGGCTTTCTTTTCCAATATTCAAGAACTACGAATATTTCTTGGTTTCATTAGACATGTATTTTTATAGAGTAAATAATTATAATATACATTTTGGTTTCTATGCAAACATAAAGTTGGGAATTTTGTTATGATTTGGTTGAATTCAATTGAGAATAGAAATCATTGATTTAAAAAATAGATTTAATTAATATTCATATGAACTTGAAAATTATACCCAAGACTAGTCAAATATGAGATATTTTTGCTCAATTGTTCAATATTTTTTTTCAAAATTTTCAATTCTATTTTTCAAATAGAAAGGAAATTTTTCGAAAGTCATTAATCTAAATTTATTCATAAATGGCACTTTATTCATAGTCCCATTTTGATTCTCTTCTTAATTCAACCAACTTTTTAATGAATCTAAATCAACCAATTATTGGACTACTGTGAATAAAGTGCCTTATCTAATTGTAAACATCTATGATTTACTTTTGCCAATGTTGCTTAGATTTCACTCCTCAGCCCTGATTCTATAATGACATTCTTAATAAAAGGAAGTTAAAAATAAATAAACTTGAATTATTTAAAATATTTTTTATAATAATCTGATAAGAATGTTTTTAATAGTCTAAAAATAACAGGTAAAATCTAATTTAAAACGTTTCAGAGTGAAAAGCCCAAAAATCTATATAAAAACTAATAAAAACCTTGATTTGGGATCAAAAATGGCAAATAGTTTTTTCTTAGACTTGTTTGTAGCGATAAGTCCATCATTTGGATACTTAGATCAAGTATTCAGTATGAAAAAGAACAAAAGCAATGCAGTATTCAACAGCATAACCTGTGGGATATTACTAACATCAAACTTATTGAGAGGATTCTTCTGGTACTACAAGAGATTTGACAACATTCTACTCTATCAAAGCATCGTCATGATTATAACACAATGCACTTTGCTCAATATCAGTCTGGATTATCCTTCTAATGAAAAGTTGGAGAGGATGGAGACGAAATTGCAGAAGGAGCTACAAAAAGGAGGAATGAGTAGACAAAAAAGCATACAAGTCAGTCAGAAAGAACATGATGAAAGAACCTTAAATTTGAGACGAAAACAGTCGATGAACATGGACTTTTTAGATGAGCCGTTTTGGGAATGGAACGACTTTACTTCCTATATGACGATCTTGGCTATCTTTTGCATTGCTTGTTTCTTTATATTAGAGCTAACCGACTCGAACTTCTTGGTTGTAGAACTATTTGGCTTCTCCAGTCTAATCATCGAGTCCACCCTCCCACTTCCGCAAGCGATTAAGAATTATAAAAGTAAATCGACGAAAGATTCCAGCTTAATCTTGCTAGCCAATTGGTTTGGCGGAGATTTCTTCAAGTTATCCTTTTTCATCTTCAGCCTTGCTCCAATTCAATTCACTCTTTGCGCATGTATCCAGTTGATCATAGACACCGTTTTGTTGGCTCAGCTTTATAAATACAACGAAAATACGAAATCGTTCATCGATACTCAGGCTCCAATTTTAGGTAAGGGATTCAATATGTTATTAGATGTTTTCGAGACTGTTTATTGTAAAGTTGAAGACAAGATTACATCTAAATTAGAAAGTGCTAAAAATAAGTTTTCCAATAAAGAGAAGCCTATTGAAAAATCTACTAAAATGTTGGATGACTCTGTTTATATGAATTCTAACAAAGATGCTTCTAAAGATGATGAAGCTATTATGCATGAAGAAAGTGAAGAGGTCGAAGTTAGAAAGGTCAAAAAGAACAAAGGCAGAAAGAAGAAAGATTTGAATATGGATAGAGTTGCTGCAAAAACTTCGACTTGAATCATTAAATTCATGTTTTTATTTTTTCATTATTTATTCTAACTCCATTTTTTGCCACGTAATTTTTCAAAATGGATTCCACAAAGGAGTTAATTGACGCACCTAGGAAGTTTGTTACTGATGGCATTGATTTAATAAACAAATGCACTAAACCAACATTCGGAGGTAATAGAATAGCTTAAGTTGTATAGAATTTATCAAAATAACACAAGCTGTTTCTATCGGATTTGTAATCATGGGATTTATTGGCTATTTCGTGAAAGTAAACTTATATTTCGATATTTTTAGCTTGTTCATATCCCTATTAACAATATCATTGTGTATATTCTTCTCTTTAATTATTTTAGTGGTGGTGCCTAATTCTTTTGCTCAATTCCTCTTTTTCATTAAATAAGCCTTGCCTTATCAAATCTAGCTAGAATTTTTAGTACTCTGTACTTAATGAATCCTTGTTATACTGCATGTTGGTACTTCGATTTTGGATATAAGACAAATATTAGAAATTCAGACATTTTATGAAAAGAACCTTTCCGGATAGAAAACTAAAGTATTAATAGTAGTCTAATATAGTATAGTGTATATATTTAATCGAATATTTGTCTCTATTTAAATATAATAGGGACATTTAATTTTAGAATGAGTTTGATAATTTCCAAAACAAGTCGTAAATATACCTTTCAGGTGTTTATAGATCTAATTTTACACATTTTCTGTGCGCATACAGAAGAGTTTTATTTAATAAATTCAAAATCAGATTTTGTTCATAATCAGAAATTTCAAGTTTTTAAGCAATTTAATTGAAACAGAATGAGGGAACGATTTGAAGAGCTAACTGACGTATTATTAGAAGAAATAACCACTAAACTAGCCAACATAGATATAAAGAATTTCAGAAGAACATGTAGAGATATTAATTGAGTATCAGCGCCTTTTTTATGAAAGATTCATTATACTACTGACATGCCTGGAGATTTACTTCAAAAGTATGGCAATTCTGTTGATACTTTGGTAGAAGTTTCTTTTTATGATTGTAATCTGGATTATGAAAAGATGGAAAACTATTGTAAAAAGATAAAGAATGTGGTTGTTTTGGATGATTCTTTTTATTGTGATGATTATTATGAAGAAGGCTGCTTGTCATGTGAAAGTGAAAATTTAGAAATAAAATACAAGTGCTTCAAGAATACCATCCAGTCTTAATGTATTCAATTAATAAGCCTTTTGTAGTCAAATCAATTCATGCTGAAAGTGGTATTTCCGATGATGAGATAGAATTATTTCGTTCTATCAATTTCGGAATAATACATTTAGATGAAGAGGAAGATTTAGAGTATTTGTACGATAAAACTCGCGGGCTTAGAAAGATTATATTGAAAATCCCCTTTTCACGAGCTCATCAAGTCATTTCTGATCTTGACAATGTCGATAGAATTACTTCTCTGTCTTTTTTTTCCTATCATCAAAGAACCTGAAGAACTTATAGAAGCTACTCAATCCATTCATTTAGAAAAGTTCAAGAAACTCAAATAATTAACCAAATGTACAATTTAATACAAAACACTAGCAGATTATTGGAAAATAGATCATTCAATAGCTTATAATTTTTAGCCTTAATCAACTTAGACGAGAATTTGATAACTATTATTTATAACAGCTGTCCTAATTTGACATCTTTGGTATGTGATTGTGATTACGTAAATCCAGATTAACTTTATTAAAGAAGACAACAATGAAATTGAAGTGGATTCGGGCTAAAGGATTCGTCATAGCAAAAACGATAAAAGGCCTTTATCCCTTTGTAAAGCAGTTAGATACTTGTACTAACGACCTAGATTTCAATGTACACCAATTTCCTAACTTTAGATGTTTAGGAATAGTTTTCATGTTCGATAAGAATTATCGATCTTACAAATATGATATCGGTAGACTTAGAATTTGATTTTTGAAAGTATTTGATATATATTTCTTAGATTTCGAAAGATTACTTTGCAGCTTTCCTAAAGTGAAGCATTTGGTTATTTGTATTCGGGCCAAACATACTCCAAATCTATTTAGAGAGTTTAATCAAAAATTTAACTTGATTAAGAAGGCGTTATCGGAAACTTCTGATATGAGCAAATTTGTTTTTGATAATTTCTTTATTGATGAGATCAAAAACAACAAAGATTCTAATGGCTGTGATCATGAAATTGGGATTGAGGAATTAGTCACTTATTTTTCTTATAGTCTTTCTTTTCCGAACATCAAGTTTTATATAACTATAGATTGTCCACTAAATAGGCGCACAAATTATCATAAGCAATTCTACTACTTATTAATATAAAAGGCTGGTTTAATTTAACTTCAATAAATAGAAAAAAATATTTATAATATAATTTAATTTTTCTAATAAACATTTTATCCATGCTACTAGGGCAAAAATGAGTTGCATCCAAAAGAGGTGATTTCCTTTTTTGAAAACCAAGCAAATTTTACTAATACAATTACAATATATGGTTTTGTAGTTCAAGATATAAAGAAAAGCGCAATACATGGTGGTATTAAAGTATATAAACATTCTTTTAAACTGGGTTACAATAATATCACTATTAGTCTGATCTTAATGGCCTATTTAGATTATGGCTTCATTTTGAGCTGCTTTACGAAAAGTGCAAACATCATTTGATAAACGAATAAAACCAACATTTCCATATCTAAAATAAAATTTAATAAACCTGGTATAAATACAAGTGCATCATGAATATTTTCAAGTACGAAAAAGAGTATAAAAGCATATCAAAATTTGTATGTCATTTTGCTTGCAAAAAATGGTCGAGAAAAAGACCCAAAATCGACAATGAAATTATGTCAATGCTAATGGCGATCAATTGTTAATAAGACAATATTGTGATAATAAAGATATCGAATATCACATGATATTACCATTATATTTACTGTTTTACAAAATATTATAACTTGAAGGTCAATTTGGAAATATTCCAGAGCCTTTTATAAAAGGACAATATCTGACAGAGGAATTATTAATGGACATAGTATTTATAATAGATTAATTATAAGTATGATAATAGTTACTTTTTAAAATTTTGGCATCTTTCCATTTATATTTATTTCTAAAATAGTGTGCATCATTTTTTAGCTAATCAAATCCAATTTGCTGCAAAATTGGAAAGTTCACAAAATTTTACGCAAATAAAGAAGAACGCGATGCTTTGATTTATTTGTGAAAGAAAGTATTATAAATATATGAATATCATAAAAATTTGAATTGATTCAAGTAAATTTTGAGTAGAACTTAAAGAAAAGTATGGAATGAAACGGGAATTTTGCCAACTTGACACCTTAGATAAATAATTGTATGCTTGAATAGAATATCAGTAAATAATCTGTAAATTATGTATTTTAATATTCATCAATCAATTAAATAATAAATAAAATTTCACAATTTTTCGTTTATCTTTGATCGAGATATTTTATTTTCATTTTTGTGCGACTATTTAGTGAACCATCTATATGAACTAAATTATTTATTCCCACCTATTTATTTCTAAAATGACAGTGCCTTAGTACTTGAACCCAAAAATTAGTATAGGATGTCCGGGAAATAGGGAGAATAAGTTTCATGATTGATTTTGCCACATCTTTATTACAAGTGGCCAATTTTCTAAATACTTATATAAATTTACACTAAATACAAAATAATCATATAACCAGAATACTAACCAAATCTTTGAATCCAAATGAATCGTATAAAAAATGAAGGCTTTGCAACGCGTGTTATTCACTTCTATAAAAAAGTTGCTAAAAATAGTAAGAAAATGACTGTCAAGCACTTTGTGCGAGAATGTGCACCAAAACAAACGATATATAAATAATAAAGAGATATAGGATTATGGACAAGTGAGTTAAAAAATATTCCAGGTCGGCCAGTCTCCAAAAAATCAATTTTTAATGCAAAATCTATAGAGAAAATTTTTAAGAAGGACCCAAGAAATTCTGTAAGGATGTGGCAAATAAACTTAATATGCCAAAGTCTACTGTTTCTGGTATTAAGGTAAAAAGATTGGGGATAAAAGTCAGGACAAGAAAGCTCCAAATTACATTAAAAACCAGGAAAGTAGAGCGAAAGCTGGATGTCGACATGTTTATCAAAATAAGTACGCAAAATCCTTATTTTAGATGACGAAGCTTATGTGACTTTTGATCCTACTTAAGTCACAGGATGCACTTTTTATCATTCTAAAGATCAAAAAGATGTAGATTATCAGAATCTGGTTTGTTATTTGACCTGAGGGAAAACTGGTTTGTTATCTGACCGAAAAAATGATACATAATTGGTTATTATTATGTGCAAATTTAATTTTGAACAAAAGATTAAGTGATAAACAAAACTTTGTAAAAAAATATTCAAAGGAAATCAAGATTTATTGATTTTTGGCTCTTAATAAGGTGACTAAATTAATTAGAACATTACCTTTGAATGGATCTGGTTTGTTATCCGAACCGGTTGAGGTCAAATAACAAACTAGATCCGATTATCATATAAAAAACAAGACTCTGTCAAAATTTCCCAAGAAATATTTGATTTGGCAAGCTATTGACGAATCTGGAAATTTTTCGGATTCATATATTAAAGAAGGTACTCTGGATTCAGAAACCTACCTTCGAGAATGCATCATTAATAGATTAGTTCCATTTATCCTTAAATATCACGAATTTGAAGATGTTTTGTTTTGGCCTGGTCTTGCTTCGATTCATTACGCCACAATTGTGACAGACTACTTGGCCTCAAAAAATATAGAATTTGTGGCTAAAGATAAAAATCCACCTAATGTACCACAGGCCAGAGGAATTGAAATGCTGTGGTCAAATTAAAAAGAAAATATTCAGCACTTCGAAATAAGTCAAAAAGATTAAGAGGGTTCATGCAAATTTGGTCCAAAATATCATCCGAAACAGCCGTAGAAATAGGAATAAGCTGCATGAACCATTCCTACAAAAGCTTTATAAAAATTGGATATAAAGGTATAACAGGTTCAATGGATGCTCTTTCTTAGAAGTCTAAATTACTATTTAACTTTTATTAAACTTTGTTTATTTTAGTTTGGTTATTTAACTAAAAATGCAAATTTTATTTAATCTCCCTATTTCTCGGACATGCTATAATGTTTTGATTTCGCAAAAAATTGATGTAGATACTTGATAAAAAGCAACAATTTAATAAGGTGATTAATTTCCACTCAAAGCATCATCCAGCTCCAAATATTCATAAATTCGTTTCTTCAATTGCAAATATTTTATCAATTCGTTCAACTTCCATTGCTGACACAAAGTCAATAATCTATCTATTGTTTCTGTATTTACCAACTCACTCAATTCTTTAGATATCTCTTGATAATAAAGAAAATGCAAAACCATATCCAATTCATCTTTATCTAGATCAATAATGATAAAATTTTCTTCAAATTCCATCTTATTGAATAAGTCGCGGAAATATTCCGAATGAAATGATAAGAAGAATTTATGACATTGGATTTCATCATTTTTGACTAGGAATTTAAAATCGCTATTGTCGAGATTCGTTCTATAGTCTAGAAACTCGCAATGCCAATTACCCAACTTGTTCAAAAGAGAGTCAGCAACTTTGTTTTGGTTTTGATAAGTGAAGAAGAGGATCATTTTATCTCCAGGTATAACAGATGGATCTAAACAAATAAAAATAGATATAATTACTTATAAAATCGATACTATGATCTTTTTTATCCAAATTTAATTGAGTACTAGTGGTTGAATTATAAGCTACCAATTCATAGGTTTGTTCTCCTTTTAATTGTTCGATCTGGAGTTGGTATCTATAAATAAACAATTTTGAGTACATTCCATTTGGAGCAAGGTAGCAATACTGTATAAATTCCATATTTTTGGTTTCGAGTTCTTGGCTTCCATTAGCTACATAAAAGCTTAAGATTTCTGTTGACATTTTTAAGAAAATAAAATATCTCATTCTGCATTTATATGAAAGTTAAATCAAGAAAATTATATCTAACTTTCATTATATCAGTAAAATTAACGAATTTTTTGACTATTTTTAAGAAATTAGTCTTATCTTTTGGATGAAATTAAACAAGTACCCATTCGTATATTTAGTTTAAGTCTGATCTTATAAAATAAGGTGTGGACCGTTATTTCTGCCCAATTTTATAAATTTAAATACAGACAAATTATGTGATTTTTGAAACACATTAAATAAACTTTATTAAATTAAAGCAATAAAATTTTAATAACCTTTATTTTTAAAGATTGAAAATCAAAACAGGGCAAATGCAATCTACCACTATTAACGAAAATATTACTTCTAAAAAGACGACTAAACACTTTAAGTACAAAAACTATACATAAGTCTGTAGAAGAAATAGGTACTTCTATTTATAAAAAAACTCCTACTAAAATAATCACTTCTAAAGTCAAAAAGAAAATACCAAAGTGTCCTTCCACATAAAATGTATATAAACACTTAAAAATGAAACATTCAATTAAATATATTTTATTTGTTTATTTTTAAAATAAATATTAAGCTTCTTATTATTTTAGTTTTTTGACAGGAATAACAGACCACACCTTAGTTGGGGATATTTTGGTAGCAATTGTTTACGATTTTGGTAGTATTTAGTCTTCTCTAGTCATAAGCGCATCACCTACGATAATAATTAGCCAGGTCATATTAATACATTAATTTTCAGCTATAAATGCAGCATTTAATCAAGTATTTGCTCAAATCCTACCAAATCGTAGTTAAGCAAAAATGACGAAACAAAAAAAAGTTGAAAAATGTCACGAAGATACGATTCCCGAACGACGATATTTTCACCTGAAGGTAAGCTCACCTTTTCACTAAGAAAAATGTATATATAGGACGATTATATCAAGTCGAATATGCAATGGAAGCTATTTCGCATGCAGGTACAGTATTAGGGATTTTAGCTACCGATGGAATCCTAATTATTGCAGAAAAGAAAGCAACGTCTAAATTGTTAGAACCAAACAAGTCATTAGAAAAAGTCTACATATTAGATAAGTAAGCCCTAAAATCATTTTTGCGGTTTGTTTTAGGAATGTAATTTGCGGTGTTGCTGGCATTACTTCTGATGCTAATCTTTTAATTGATTATTGCCGTCAAAGTGGTCAAACTTATTTGTCCACGTATAACGCCAGAATACCAATAGAAGTCATGGTAACAAGAGTATGTAATGTGAAGCAAAGTTATACGCAATATGGAGGTAAATTCCTTAAAATGATTTTTATAGGTTTAAGACCATTTGGTGTATCATTAATTTATGCTGGCTTTGATCCTCACTATGGATTACAATTATATTCTTCTGATCCTAGTGGCAATTATCATGGTTGGAAAGCCACTTGCATTGGCTCCAATAGTAGCAGCGCACAATCTTTGTTGAAACAAGAATATCCCGAAGATGGAAACATCACTTTAGACGAGGCGCTCAAATTGGCTTTGAAGATCTTGAGCAAGACTATGGATACTACTACCCTTTCTTCTGACAAATGTATCTTCAATTGAAATTGATTTTGTAGTGGAATTGGCTACTATTCAAAAAGATGATCAGAAGGTCTTTAATAAGATTTATACGCCTGAAGAGTTGGATCATCTCTTAAAGCTTCATGAAGATGATATTTCTAAAGATAAAATGGAAGAATAAACTCTTATTTCACCTAGCTTTCATTTTATAATACCGATTGCTATCGAAAGTTTTTCGTATTTGATGAGTGTATCTTTTTAATGATATTTCATATCATTATGTCACTTTCTTTTGCTAAAGTGATGGATAAATCAAGATTTATTTATCAAAATAAACATCCACATTTATATAATAAAATAGAATGATAGTCAAAGATGGGGTTTTATGATAAGCTAGATATGCGATTATAGCCCAGCATTTATCTTATTTCTTCTATTTTTAGGCGTTCTATAGCTATAGAAAAACGCCTATAGGTCTCGCAGTATCTGTCTAACGCTTTTTCAACGCAACAACTGCTGAACTAATCTGGCTAAAAATTTGTATGCATAATCATCTAGTACACCCCCATTTTATTGTTTTTCTTCATTACAGATTTAATAAAATTGATATTCTCGGTTTGACCAAAATTATAGTTACAGTAACGATCAAAAATGTCCCAATGCAGAAAAATGAAAGTTCAAATCAAGATAATTTTCTTTTAACAAGTTTTCAGGATTTGAATATATATAAATATAGCTAACTTTAACTTATGAATTAAATGTTGTATATCAATAATTGGTCAGTTGTGCTACTTCAAAAACTCAAATCAAAAAAATATTTCCTTTTTATTTTTTGTGTTACAAAAAATAAAAAGGAAAAAATCAACTTTAATAATCAGTATGGCCACCATTAGCTTCCAATACAGTCGCAATAAGACTTGGCATACTACTTATCAGGTTTTGACACACTTCATAATCTATATTGTTCCATTCTGTTTCAACTCGGTACCATAGTTCCTTCATATCAGCGAAGTCTGTATCATAGATCCACAATTTTTTTTCAAGTGACACCATAAGTGTTCAATGGGATTCAAGTCTAGAGACTGTGCAGGCCAAGTCATTAATTCCATTTTTTGTCTACAAACCATTTTTTTCATCAGTTTTGAAGTATGTTTTGAGTCATTATCTTGCTGAAATACAATTTCATCAACATTATGTTCGTGGAAAGAAAGAGAAGTCATTAGCTTGTCTTCCAATATTAATTTATAACTCTCGGATTTCATTTTTCCGATGATATTATGCACAAATCCGAAACCATTCCATAACATACATCCTCAAATTATTATATTCCCTCCGCCAAACTTTTGTGTCTCAGTTATATTTCGATCTGTATGTTTTTCTCCGACCTTTTTTCAACTCCACTTTCGACCATCTGATCTTAACCTGTTTATTTTGGTTTCATCTGACCAAACAACGCGTTTCCAATCTTCAACCGTCCAATCTCGGTGGGCGAAAGCAAACTGCATTCTTGCTTTCAATGTCTTGGCTTTAATTGTGGACGTTTGAATTTTACTACCGCCTTCATTTCCATAGACTTTAGAGCTCTTGCAATGGTACATCGACTAACTCCATCTTTGATCACAGGACTCAACTTCCTCGAGACTTCAGCAGTAGTTTCGGCTTTTCCTGATGTAATCATTCTACGGATTCGGTTTTTATCAGTGGAAGAAAGCTTACTTACCCGTCCTTTTTTGGGTTTGTATTGTTGAAGTTCTTCCTTAACACGAATACGGCTTATTGCCGACTTGCTTACACCAATTTTTTTCAATTGATCTCGTAGAAAGGCCTTGCTTTAGCTTCAAACTTGTTTCATTTATCTTGGGTGCAGAGATAGGAACAATTTTAGTTTTTTCTTTAAATTATTAATAGCGAGTTCTTACCTGAAAAAAGTGAATTTAATTTTTAAAAACGTAAGGTTTGACTTTTTTATATCCTTTAAAAGAAATTTTTTTATGTAGTGCAAAAATGTCCCGATGAAAAAATTACTAGTAACTTGATTTTGGAAGGAAAATTAATATGAAATCCAATATTTTACAAAATAAATCAATAATTCAAACCAAGAACTACAAATTTTTTTTAGAGAAATTGCATTTTTCTTTGTTTCAGAAATCATTGGGACATTTTTGATTGCTATATAAATCATTTGTTTTGAAAAAAATCCAAAATCATTGGTGGAGCTGAAGGGTCCGACCCTCCTGGTTTATAAAATCAAGAAAAGACCTAGGGGGTCTAAATAATGTATTTTCCTCTAAAATACTAATAATAAAAGATAAAACTAAGCATTTTTATTATAAAAAAGGAATTTTCAAACTGCTTTATATAATTATTACGCCGTTTTACGCAAAAAGGTAAGCGAATTTTAATTAATAATAAATGTGCAAAATAATATCTAGTGCCAAGATTTATATGTAATATTTTCTATAAATTAAGCTTTATTTTTAAAGCATAGTTGTTTAAATTACTATAATGGATAACTTACAAAAATTTAAAAATTCAATAACCGATAAAGAACAACGTGTATTTATCAAATTTGGAGTAATTCTAGCCCACAGTTCGAGAATAATAAACAAAGAATTGGTTAAATCGATAGGAGATAAGGCCTATAAATATAATACAGTGAAAAATATGGTTTCTAAGTTTAATAAGGGCCAAAATTGCGTTGAAGACACTAAAGGAGGCGATATAAGTAATCATTTAATGAAAGGAAATACAATTGATAAAATTAAAGAATATCTTGCTCAAAGTAGAGCCTTGTCGTCCCTCGAACTTTCCATGTTAGTAAATTGTAGCAAAGCTACTGTTTATCGGTATTTAACAGAAGATTTACAAATGAAGAAATTATTGAGAAAATGGGTTCCTCATTTTCTCACACAGGAACAAAGAGAACATAGAGTATTAGCATGTAGATATAATTTGGAGCAGTTATTAAAACAAAAAACCCTAAAAACAGAGGATTGGCTATAGATAAAACTTGGCTTGCTTTATATATGCAATCTCAGCGTGACCAGTCTCGATTTTGGAGAGCTAAGGACGAAAGCCCGCCACAAATTGTAGCACAATCAAACTATCAGAGAAAAAGAATGCCTATAGTAGCAATGGATTATAATGGTGTTGCATATTGGAAGCTTTGTGCACCTAAAGAGACGGTAACTTCAGAAGTCTATATAGGCTTTATTAATGAAGTTTTACTAAAATGGCTACCTGATAAGAAATTCAAGTATTCTATGGTTTTACAGGATAATGCAAGACCTCATAAATCAAAGCTTATAATGGATTTTTTTGATGATAACAAAATTCGCACTTTGTATCATCCTCCATATATCCAGATATAAGTCCACCTGATTTTAATTGTTTTAATAAATTAAAGACGAAGTTAAGAGAAAATGATTATGATATTTGAGAAGAGTTGGAATTAAAACTAGAGAGTATTATCCAGGAACTTAATATAAAGGCTCATATGAATGGTATTCAGCAGCTAGCTGAAAGATGGAGCGATGTAATAAAAGTAGAAGGTTCACATATATAAACTACAAAGTCTCATCTTTTTATATCTCATAATAAATTTTTTCCTTTACCTCTTTGCGTGAAACGGCGTAATATAATAAAAAAGTTTCTTCCATAATAAAAATGCCTTTTTTATCATTTAAATAGATGTAAAAATGTTGCCCTCTTGGTCACGAAATCCTGGCTCCACCACTGGATAAAAGAATTAAACGTACATAGAACGCCTCATCCGAACCTTACAGTCACCTTTGGGCGATTGGCTTACCAATTTTATTTTATTATCAACTACCCTGATTAAATTTAGTATTAAATGATTGAACAAACGAAGTGGCCTTAAAAAAGTGTTATAAATAGAAATTTATTGAAAAGATCTAAACTCTAGCACCAAAACTTGTATCCAAAGAAGCATAAAAATTTTGCGAGCTAGCGAATCTCAAACGAAGAAGCATGAAAATTATAAGTTTTAAAGATTTTACGTTATGAAATTCTCTTTAGATTCTACCTTCTTTTCTGTCCTAAAAAAGATCCTAGCATGTTGAATATCTTTAATAGGGCAACATTTAGCTTGTTAAATATTACTAGCCTTTAAAGCTGTTTGTCTTCAATAGCAAATTTGTTCCATGTTTTGGCTTCAGTTGGGACTAGAGTTGTTCTAGCACAAATAGCTATAGCTTTTTTGATCACTGCTTGATTCTGAGACTTCTTAGCTTCTTGACACTTAGATTGGGCTTCAACACTAATTTTAGTGGCAGCTTCAGCTTTAAAGTTAGCTTGAGAGACAACTTTCTCGCATGCTTTAACTTGAACTACTTCTCTTTTAGCAGGGGCAGTAGGTGCTATAGCTCTCTCTTCCAATAATTGAGATTGAGCGACTTTAGCGAATAAGATAAGAAAATTCCTTTGGTTGCTATTTTAAAGTTTTCATTTATAAGTCTTTAAATTAAATGGCATCTTGTACTATTTCATGGATTTCGTTACTTAGCTATATGTATAAAATCTTAAATCTCAGTAAACCCTTTTGCGAATTTTGTGCAGAAATGTGTTCTTTTTGTACATATAAAATTTTGAACCAACGCATATCTATGCATTTTTTGTACTTATAAAATCTTGAATTGACACACATATTGTACATTTTTAATCCTTAGTAAATTTTGAACTAACACATATCTATACAATTTTGGTCATTAAGTAACTTTTGAACAAACACATACAGTGACTCACAAAAATGGCCAAATGTTTTTAAATATTTCCATTTAGAGTTAATTGTTAAATAAATATGCTAAATATTAAAAAAACCATTAATTTTATATAAAACTGGTTGTCTCAGTTATTTAAAAATCAAGTTTATAAATTTTTAATTTAAATATTAAGTTAAATAATTGCCATAAAAGTATCGTCACTTATTTGGTCATTTTGTGCGTTTAATCCGGATTTGGATGATTCCTTTAAAATGGTTGTTTAACTACATTGCTATTTGGTTTAAAATAAAACATATATTTAAAGTAACTTATTCTTGATTTATTACTTAAATTAAAGCTAATAAAACAAATACTGATGTTAATAAAGACGCTATATTAATACATATTGATAATGGAAAGAGTGATAGAGTTATTGCGCTTACTAAACTTGCAAGTCGGTCAAATATACGGAATATTCGTAAGAAATACAAACCCTATGTTGAAATCAACAAGCCAGGTCGTCCAAAAAAATCATCATCTCAAAACAAGAGATTTCTTGTTAATGCAGTTACCTCCGGATCTCTAGAAACAGCTTTACAAGCGAATAAACTTATAAAACCAAGTTTAAACGTGTCTATTAGTAATGAGACAGTAAGACGTGCACTTAAATAATCCAACTTAGAAGCATCAGAAAAGATTAAAAAGCCTTTTATTAGCAAGAAAAATATCAAAGAAAGATACAAATTTGCTAAACTAAATGAAAGCTGGATAATTTTCGACTGGGAACGTGTAATATGGTCGGACGAAACTAAGATTAATAGGTTTTGTTCTGATGGCAAATCTTGGTGTTGGAAAAGAGACATCAAACAGATGGAGCCAAGAACAGTAAATCAAAAAGTTAAGCATGGGGGAGGATCTGTTATGATTTGGGGTTGTATGACCATTAATGGCCCTAGTTCCTCAAAAAAGTAGAATGAAAACTTGTAAAAGAGAAATGTAGAGATATTTTGAAGGAATTACAAGAAACTATTAAAAATTATGATTTGATTGAAAAACAGGTCATTTTCCAGCACGAAAAAGACCCCAAAAATACAGCCAAACCAGTACAGGAATAGCTGAAACTTCAAAATTTTGAAGTGTTAAACTTCCCTGCGCAATCTCCAGATCTTAATCCGATCGAGCATTTATGGGCTTGGCTTAAGGTCCGGCTTGAAAAATATGATAGAGCACCCTCAGGCATGTTAGAAGTTTGGGACCGGATTAAATTGGAATGAGAAAGCTTCGTGCTGATGAGTGTAAAAGACTCATGAATTTTATGCATAATCGCATTCAAGCTGTTTTAGATAACAAATGTGGTTGAACTAATTATTTACAAGATCGGCCTCAAAAATGGCAAAATAAGTGTCAATCCTTTCTTTGCAATCATTTTACTTAATATTTAAATTGAAAATTTATAAACTTGATTTTTAGAAAACTTAGACTGCCAGGTTAATATAAAATTAATGGTTTTTTAATATTTAGCATATTTGATTTACAATTAACTCTAAATGGAAATATTTAAAAACATTTGGCCATTTTTGTGAGTAAATGTATCTGTGTAATTTTTAACCCTATAATTTTTGCTTGACACACACTATGTCGCACGGAAATTCGGACACCATATTTTTTGTAAACAGAAGCGTCAATTCGGCTTATAAATAAATATGAATAAAAAATTAGATATATTTAACTTGTATTATTTTAAATATTTATTTATTTATCACTATTTTTTATTAAAAAGGATAAAAAATTAAAAAGGAAATTTATTTATCCAGTACGGAAATTCGGACATTCAAAAATCAATAACTACTATACTTCCCACGAGCTTGTAACACTTCTTTTACACGTTTAGGCTTTGATTTAATTAAGTTTTTTATAAAATTGTCGAGCAAATTATTCCATAATCTGAGTAGCTCTGTTTTTAACTCATCTGGATCATTGAAGTTTCCCCCCTCAGCTCTCTCTTCATATAGGCCCAGATGTGTTCAATTGCATTCAAGTCGGGGCTTTGGCTTGGCCAAATCAAATTTTCGACTTCTTTCCCCCAAGATGTTTCCCAATGAGCTTAGAAGTATGCTTGGGGTAATTATCGTGTTGGAATACTATGTCATTTAGTCCAACTTTCTTTGTTGATTGCAATTAATTGTACTTAAATATATCCTAAATAACCATATCTATCCATTTTATCAACTATAAAGACCAAGTTTCTAACTCCTTTGGAAGAAAAACATCCCCAATCCATCACACTACCTTTGCCAAATTTTACTGTCTTTTCTACATACTTAGGATCAAGTCTTTTAGATGGAGGACTCCATACATATAAACAGCCATCTGAATAATAAAGATTAAATTTACATTCTTCTGAAAATATAACACTTTCCTAGTAACTATCAGGTTGAAATATCCATTTTGCACACAACTCTTCCCTTTTCCTTATATTTTTTGACGATATTAAAGGTTTCCTGTCAGAGAAGTAAGCATATATGTTAAGGCTATTTAAAAATCTTCTAAACGTATCATCTGAGAAAATTTAATCTCTATTTTCTTTAAAGGTTTTGTTCATTTTTGGGGCACTAGCTTTTGGGTTTTCTTCATGAATGGTCCTTATAGCTCTTATATCGTTATTATCAAGTACATATTTACCTCCAAAGCTTTTCTTTCTCTAAATTAAGCACGTTTCTTCGAACCTTTTGAGGTAATCGCTTATTGTGAACTTGAGAATACAGGTCAAACTTTGGATCTCTATAATAATACCCTTCTTTCCTAAGTGCTAAAATCTGTCCAAACACAAAATTATCAATACTTGTCATTGTTTTTCTAATATTTTATTCCTTAAGTCTATAATTTTCTGAGTTTTGTGTGAATAACGAAAATGTCCGAATTTCCGTTCTGAATCAATAAATTTCCTTTTTTAATAAAAAATAGTGATAAATAATTAAATATTAAAAATAATACAGTTTAAATATATCTAATTTTCAAATTCATATTTATTTATAAGCCGAATTGAGGCTTTGGTTTACAAAAAATAGGGTGTCCGAATTTCCGTGCGACATAGTGTATGTGATAAAAATACATCTTTAGAAGTTACAAGTATGATGTTTTTATTTATTAGATAATGGAATTTGTTGTTTTTTGATGAATTTTGCATGAAGCACTGTTATACACTGGGGTATTAATATAGATTTTACGCTATATGGCACTTTATTTTCTTTGAGAACAAATTTTTCCGAGTTGAACCCAAATTTATTAATAAAGTGGTTGGTTTTTAATCGATAAAGTTTAATTTTGTACTGATCCAAAAATAAAGGACTATATTAACCTAGTTTACTATAATTACTGACTACAATCCGGTACGAAGTTCAGTCCGACTCCAGTGACTGTGGATTGATCAGACCCGTTTCAGTCTTTGTTTCCTCAGATAGCCCATGCCTGTAGTTCCTATATCGTGTCGCGAAGCCTTCTGTAGTTCACACCTTTTGTCTGTCCTGTTTAGCAAACTCATTAAAAGGAAAAAACTCTTGGATCTCACACGAATTATTTTTTATAAAATAAAATCATGCTTTTAAAATTCCATAAACACAAAGTTAAAATTCTAAAATGCTGCCTGATCTTTAAAAAAGATCATAAAGTTAAAATTCTAAAACTTCGTTGTTATAATTCCATAATTGCAAAAAGTTATTTTAACCGCGAAAGGTTAATTTGGGAATTTTTCAAAAAAAATTATGCTTATATATTTTAAATGACAAAAATATAACTTATAGAATTATTTAATCATTATGTTCGATTCTATTTGCTCCATAAATATTGCTATGAAGCTGAATCGTTGCAGGTTACTTTTAGAAAAGCGTGAATATGTGATTGGAAACAACAAAAAAGTTTACAATGGAAAAAATATTAAAAAGTGATAAAAAAGGACCTTCTAGCATCCCTCTTGAATGCGAATATGTTTTAATTTACACTTTATATCGTTTAAATTTTATAAATTCTAGTGTTATTCAAAAAATGAAACAGCTTTAAAAAACAGTAAAAGTATGATCTAATAGATATTTAACATATGTCAATCGCCTTTGCAGTCACTAATTTATGATGTTTGTAACCAATTCGAGAAATGACCAAGCGAAGAAAGTTAAAGAACTCGAGTTCCAATCAAACATATTGTCAAAGGAAATGATTTGGGTTATGTCCGCAGCATTGAAACAGAGCAGCGTAAGAATGCTGAAAAGTCTACATCAGCCATGGTGGGCTGAGCAGCAATTTTATGGTTATAAATAACCAATCTTCTTTCAATAAAGTACCTTCAAAACAAATACAGATTATGAGACTGGCGCGAATACAGATAAAACCATGTTTAACGGGACCAACTATCAAGAGTGGTATACTTCTACTATGTTCCTCCTCATGGAGAAAAACTTGTGGCTGGTGGTAGAAGAATATTATTTCTCACTTTTGGAAAGTGAGACGTAGGAATCGGCTTCGTACGTGAAGCCTACAAAGACCTACAAGGAAGCCGACACACAGACAAAGGGCCGTATCGGAGGATCGATCGAGGTCGCCTTCCAGGAGCAAGTTCACGCTTGCAAAACTGCCCGGGAAATGTGGCAGAAGCTGAAGGCGATGTTCCAGGTCACTTCGGTCACGGCTTGTATCAATGCATTGTCTTACCTAATGCAGGAGAAGTGGAAACAGGGCGAAAAAATACTAGCTCACTTGTACGAATGGAACAACTGTTCAGGCTGGTCTATGGGACATCTGCGCCAGACAGGGAGGTTGAACTGATTCCCCTTATTATTTTATCTATTGGAGACGCATGGTCCTCATTCTTTATGACTCTAAAGGGTAATACTGGCGCTATGACCAGCTATTCAACTTTTAAAGCTGAGTTCATTACTGAATCAATGGCAAGAGCTGTTCCGTATGAAATGGTATTTTCCCAAGAGAGACAAGGTGAGAAAATAAGGTCATCCAATGTGGCCAAAAGCAAATAAAGTCTAAGAAATTGCCAGGCCAATGCCACAATAGCGGCAAACATGGGCACTTGGCCCGTGAATGTTCTGCATCTAAAAACGAGTACAAATCACCTCACAATGAAAATCCAACGGGTTCTAACGCCGTTTCGAGTACCTTTACCGTGAATAGAGTTAAAGATCCCGCCTACGAGTCTACATGGTGGCTCGATAGTGGCTGTAGTGATATGATGTGTAATGAAAGGAGCGTATTAGTCAACGAGACCAAAGCCCCGCTCGGTGCAAAAGTTAGAGTGGCCAACAAAGAAACTTTTGCAGTCAAAGAGATGTGCCAACTACAATTGGGCAGTAAAATAGACGGTATGGTGTGCCTATACGTGCCAAATCTTTGCAAGAATTTGATGTTAGTATCTGCACTAGACAAAGAAGGATACTTGACAGTTATAAGTAACAGCAAGCCTTTTTATTCACCTATGTAAGAGGGATACCATCAAGAAGAAAACGGCTTAAAATCCGCAAAAGAATCTGTACCATATTCGGAGTTAGTGGGGACTCTGGGCTATGTAGCCAAGCAGACGCGCCCCGCTATCGCCTATGCATACGGAGTCCTTATTAGAAAGCTTAATAAGGCAAGCTTTAAGGATTGGAAAGCGGCAAAATGAGTGCTCGCTTATTTAAAGACGACAAAAGATTTGTCCCTGACTTTTAGAAAAGACAGTTTAGAGGGAATCGTTGGATTTACAGATTCCGATTATGCTGGAAATGAAGGAGCAAAAAGAACTTCAGGATATGTGGTATTAATGGCGGGAGGAGCTGTAGCCTGGCATTCTAGGATGTAGGAAGTTATAACGTAGTCTATCTCGGAGGAGGAACTGATTGCTTCTTCGACAGCCGGTAAAGAACTCATTTTGTTGAAAAAATTACTAAAAAGCGTTGGTATAGATGTTAGAAAGTCTATTTCACTTTTAGAAGACAATCAGTCTAATATAGCACTGTCACAATTAAGGCCAGGAAGGGACAACTTGAAGCACTTGAATATGAAGCTTCGATATATTAGAAATTTGGTACAAGAGAAGGAGATTTTATTAAAATATGTGAAAACGCAAGATAACCTTGCGGATCTGTTCACAAAACCCCTTTCTAGAATCAAAATAATGGATTTAAGAGCTAGAATTGGATGTGCGACAGAAAGCGCAAGTGGGGGTTTCAAAGGAAATGATTTGGTTTATGTCCACAGAATTGAGACAGAGCAGCGTAAGAAGGTTGAAACGCCTACATCAGCCATGGTGGGCTGAGAAGTAATTTGATGGTTATAAATAACCAATCTTCTTTCAATAAAGAACCTTCAAACAATTACACATATATGACTATTTTCCTTCAAAGTAGTCCCTTTTTAATTCTTTGCTTAATTCAACCAAATTTTTAATGAATTTAGACTATTCTCACTCTTAATCAACCAATTATTTAATAAGTAAAATGAGGACTACTCTGAACGAAAATAAAGTGCCATATAGATCTATGTTTTTTGCATTCAATCAATTTATATAAAATCATGAAATTGTTCCTAATTTTACCGAATTCGATATCAGGAGACTTTTATCAAGGAGAACCAATAACGAAATACAACGACCAGAAATTCCGCGAAATATATGACTCACCAGTACTCCATTAACTTAATATGTCGTTTCCTTTTTTTTAGATACCTCATTTGATAGAATTTTACAAATCTGATGACGAAAATTGTAAAAGACTAGCTAATGATTATATAAAGATAGCTAAAAGAGTTCCAAAAGAGAAAGCTATTATTGGTGTACTGAATTGTAATCAAAACAAAGCGTTATGCGAAGAACAATATATTGATGGTACACTGCCAGTCAAAAGTGATTCAGTGTTTGGAAAATTCGAACTTAAGTAGTAATTCATGAATGAGAAAGACTTCAAGCAAGACAATACTCATATGGTAGATAGATACAGCATTTTTCTATAACATATCCAAATATTATAGATATGTTTTAAATATTGATAGAGATATAATTACTCAAAGTTGAAAGTAGGGGATTCAGTGTTTTGTCGAATTTTTTAAAAAATGAAAAAGCAATAGATTGTGTGCCCGCCCTTGGTTTTCTGATCTGTTCGAGTCTTCTAGGCTGACCTAACAAGCTTAAGACATACTTCAGCTGAAATATTGTTCCATATATCTTGAATTCTCTCCCAAAGTTCATCTTTGTCTTTACATGGTGTTCGAATTTTTAGTTCTCTTTTCATATGATCCCATAGATTCTCAATTGTGTTAAGGTCAGGAGATTGTGCAGGCCATCTCATTACCTTTATTTCGTTTCTTTTGAACCATTTTTATACTTGAAGCGATATGAGAGGACGCATTGTCATTTTGAAAGACAATTTTAGATTTGTCCAAACCATACAAGTCAATTGTATACATCAGCAGGTAATCCAGAATATTCTCATATATTTCAGCATTAACGCTGCCATCAATTCTACAAAGATACCTAACATCTAATGAAAGCATACATCCCCAAACCATAATTGATCCACCACCGAGTTTTTTGATTGAGTAATATTGTGATCTCTGAGTGGTTCCCCGATTTTTCTGAAAGTTCTATCACGTCCATCAGATCCCTCTAGATTTACTTTAGTTTCATCTGACCATATAACCATATCCCAGTCCTTGTTTTTACAATTTCTGTGTGATTTTTCAAAATCTGATTTTACTCGACGATGAGATTTTTTAAATTGTGGGCATTTCTTTTTGTATCTAGATACGATGTTGCTACGTTTTAATGTGCGCAGTATAGTACTCGAAGAGGCGGATATTCCTGCATAGGTCTTGAGTTCTCGCTGTATTTCTGTAGAGGTGGAGCATTTACCACTTGTTGCTAATCTTCCAATATATCTTTCATATACTTATCTAAAACCCGAGGACGACCTATTATAGGCTCTGGAGTATTTTTTTCAACTCTATTTATTACTCTGGACACTGTTGCTTGTGAAACTCCAACAATTTCAGCTACTTTTCTTGAAGATTTTCCATTTAAAGCAACTTCGTTAATTCTTGTTTCAATGTTCTTCTTGTCATACCAAACAAGCCTTAATACCTTCCGCTAAGGAGTTGAAATAAAAATTAACAATTTTGCGGTATTTTATTTTAGAATGTTAGAATGAAAAATTTGTAAATTTAAAAAATTCGACAAAACACTGAATCACCTACTTTCAACTTTGAGCAATTATAACTCTATCAATATTTAAAAGATATCTATAATATTTTTAATGTTATAGACAAAGGCTGTATCTATCTACCATATGAGTATTGTCTTGTTTGAAGTCTTACTAATTCATGAATTACTACTTAAGTTCGAATTTCCCAAACACTGAATTACTTTTTACGGGTAGTGTATACAACTTTCCTCATTGTTGATTCTTATTTAGAAGTGCCTGTAATTCGCTTCTTTCATACTTTTGGTCATCATCAAGTTATTGACGGTATTCTGGATCTTCTTATGATATTTTTGGTTAGATTGCGATGGACTTAGAAATTCAGAAATCATCAAATTTGTAGACCTTAAATTAGAACAAGAAATACCCAAAGATGAAGACGGTAGTACAGATGTAATGCATTCTATTATATATATTTAGGAGGATGAAGCGGAACTTTGATTAAATTTTTAATCTTTTATTGATATCTTTGTAAAATAAGGCTCATAAGTCGTTTTACTAATCCTATGATTCCATCAGCTCGAGAAACAAGATTATCAATGTATGATTTTTATTTCAATTCTGTCAGCAAATCCAAAAAGTTCACCACTGTGACGTAAAATGAAATTCTTGGTTTTATTAGCAAAACTAACTTTAGAAGACTTATACATAGGCCATGGAATCAAAGAAATAACTGACGAAAATTTCGACGACGAAATATATTAATCGAAAGTATTAAACTCAATCTTATTTATTATAGATACCTCATTTAGTGGAATTTTTCGAACCTAACAACAAAGATTGTCAAGATTTAGCTCATGAATATATTGAAATAGCTAAAGGAGTTCATAAAGATAAAGCTATCATATCATATGTAGACTGCAATAAAGAAGTAGCGTTATGCGAAGGTCAGCATTTAGAAAGTACATTCTTTTGATTTATTTTTAATTAGAAATTCCTACTATAAGATTCTTTCATATGTTTGGCCATCAAATGCATGTGGATGGTATTTTAGTTTATTTTTAGCTTTTTAGATTATTTAGGCGAACGTACTGCAGAAAAGATTATCGAATTTGTGGACAAGACATTAAAAGAAGGAATACCTGAAGAAGACCAAGTTAGTGCCGATGTAATTCATTGAATTTTATATCAATTAGGATTCGGGTATTGAAGATGAGAATGTTGAGCTCTAAATTATAACATTAAATTTATATTAACACTTTCACATGACTCTTCTATTCTGTAGTATGCATTTAAGTTTATCAAGATGAATACTAAAGTAAATCAAAGTTTTCCTTTAATTAGAAAATTAAATGGATGGATCTTAGCAGTTTTTACACGTCCATAAGGCATATACAGTCTTCTAACAAGTATCAATCAAAAATCAGACTTATAAATTCAAAATACCATTTTCAACTCCTGAACCAACAAATTTCTCAAGACGTAAAATGAAGAACTTATTCCTTTTACCAAACTTAATATGGGACAAAATTTTGAAGCCTCGGTTATAATTCTTTCATCATAGTGAAAATAGGTTGAGGAAGCAACTAAAATGGCAAGAAATATAGCTAAGAGTTATTTTATGGATAGTAAATACTTAAAGTTATTTACTATTTTATGCATTCAAGAAACTAAAATTCCTCGACTAATTAGAATTGAATTATGTAAGAAAATTTTGTCACATATTAGGAAACCTTTATAAAGGCTATAATATCAAAGAACTAACAAATGAAAATTCGATACTGAAATAAACGAATCGAAAGTACCCAATTCCTTCATTTTTCGAAGATTCCTCATTTAGTAGAATTTTACAAAGCTAGCGATAAAGAGTGTATCAAAATAGCTCAGAATTATATTGAAATATCTCAAAAGTTAATAATGTTATTGTTAGTGCTATAAATTGTGAAGTAGAATTGGCATTATGTGATGGCGGCCATTTAAATAGTAATCCCACTTATTTAATTATAGAATATCCCACTATAAGATTTTTCCACAAGTTTAATCATCAGTTGCATTTTGAAGGTTGGTTTATATTGTTTTATTATTAGATTATGAAGGTGAACGTACAGTTGATAAAATTATCGAATTTGTTGAGAATATATTAAAGGAAGGGATACCTGAAGATGAACAAGTTAGTGAGGATGTAATTCATTCTTATATTATTTTTACAGGATTTGGCTCTACATAGAAATGATGAGCTTTAATTATAAGATTAAATTTATCCATTGTATCAAACTAAAATATGTAAAAATGTACTTTAATAAATTATTTCTTCTTCAGTATTTTAAAGATCGAGAATTTCTTATTTTTCTTCGTCTCTAATGTAATATTAAGATTTTCATTTCTAGATTTAGATAAAAGTTGATCGATGTAAAACTCTTGCTTCATTAAGGTCCTACTTTTAGTATCTCTATTATTCGATTTAACTTTCTTCTCTTCATATTCCTTGAGGTTTAATTGATTGATTAGGGAGAAGAGATCGTTTTCTAAGATGCTTAAATGAGATTCCTTCTTTTTATTTTTCGATACCATTAAATCCAAAGCTTCGGTATTTTCCATAGTAGCCAACACCCCTTTCGGATCATCCGAATCCAGACTTTGACTATCATGTTCCTTAAGAGATCGAACTTGATCTAATTTCGAAATAATATTGTTTCTAATAACATCAGAGTCAGCGATATAGTTAACATTACCATTCCCGTCTTGTACAGGGTTATCATCTATGCTATACAATTCAACTATCTCGTCTTCTTGGATGAAATGTTCTTGGCTATAATCATCTGATTTCAAAGTCGATCCTTCAGAAGATTCGAAACTGAGACTACCAGAGTGCATCAAATTATCATTCAAATTGTAAGAGTCGTTATCGACCACGTTGAATCGCACCGTCTTGCTTTTATTCCTTATCAATTGGTCTGTTTNCAAATTGTAAGAGTCGTTATCGACCACGTTGAATCGCACCGTCTTGCTTTTATTCCTTATCAATTGGTCTGTTTCCATGCCACCGTCTGTCATGATGTAGCTGTTGCCTCGATGCTTTATGGTCGCACGTCTATTCACTGGATTGCTGAACATCATAAAATTCGGTTTAGTTCCTTCTTTTTGACTTATATATGAAAATTTGAGCCCCAATAATCAATTTTGACTATGCTTTCTAAATTGGAATTTATGCATGAAATTCCTGCTCTATTCATTTGCATTAATTGATAAGTTAGTTGCAACCNGCTTTCTAAATTGGAATTTATGCATGAAATTCCTGCTCTATTCATTTGCATTAATTGATAAGTTAGTTGCAACTAGAGCATTGTGATGGGACCAAATTTCGTTCCCATCTCACTCCCATGGGAATAGAAATCTTCCAATCTCATCCCACTTAAACAAAT
>NIPM01000617.1:1329-73079 GCA_002738285.1 Holacanthella duospinosa
GGAGGTGGGGACTTAGACTAGACCTAAAAATAACTTACAATGTAAGTCCCTGCTCCCTTCTTCACTCCCGACACGTTGATCTCAATCTGAAAACAAGAGAGTGAGATTAAGGTGTAGGTAGTGAGGAAGGGAGATGGGGACTTGATTTAACCTTAAAAGAACTTACAATGGAAGTCCTTACTCCCCTCGTCTCTCCCGACACCTTGATCTGAATCTGAAAACGAAACAACGTGAGATGAAGGCTTAGGGAGTGAGGAAGGGAGATGGGCACTTCTTTGGATTCGAAACAAATGTAATTTAAGTCCCGTCTCCTCTCGTCACTCCCCACAAAGCAATGTCATAATTAAATTTTAATAATTAATTAAGTCAACTTACATTTTCCCTCTGCTTCTTTTCCAAATTTTGAAACTTAATCTTGTGCTCTGATCACAAGCCAACTTCGCTCCCTCCAATTTTTAAATTTCGCGCTATGCATTTAATTTCTCCAACTTTTTTTGGAGAAAGCAACTTTCTACGGCCCGGATTTATCTGGTGGGCCTTGTAGCATCAGCCTGAATAAATAAATTATTTTGGTTTTGATTTAAGGCAATAGAACTCCGAGCATGTGCACATGCAATAATATTACTAAAAGTTTACNAATTATTTTGGTTTTGATTTAAGGCAATAGAACTCCGAGCATGTGCACATGCAATAATATTACTAAAAGTTTACCGACATATGAGTACTCTTGTTTACTGATTTGCAAGTATTTATTGTAAGCAAACTTCAATTTCGAGGTGGTTTGTTCTTTGTCGACCGGTACAATTATTATTAACGAACATCAAAAAATAGGGAAACACGTTGGAAACTAAATTAATAAGATAAACAGGTCAAAAGTACATAAGCACAAAATGAAAGGTCATTTTTTGAAAATCATAATTTTTTGGATAAGATTTTGAAACGCACCACAACAAATATTATTTCAGACGAAAAAAAATTTGCGTAACGAATTAAGATAAACTTTTAATCCACTTTCCCTTCAGAAATAGGTACTTCAATTCACGCTCCTCCTATAGGAATGATGTTTGATGAAAGTAAGATTTTGCGAAAATGATNCCTATAGGAATGATGTTTGATGAAAGTAAGATTTTGCGAAAATGATTTGATAATTTACTGCTAGATAAATATATTGGGACTCCTGATTAGATTACAATTGTACTGCGCATAAATATACACGCGATAACTCATGCATCTGGAAAATTAGTGCAAATGAAATTCCTATGCATAAAATCAGAAACACTGGATAGAGATGCTGTAACTTGAGAACAATATTTTTGCTATTTTGATACAAATAACAATTCAAATGTGTTTTTAGCTCAGGATTTTTTTGTAGTGAAAATTTCATCCATTTTGCCATCCATTTTGACTCTTCTTGGTTTTCTAGTTGACGCATTTTCCTAACCATGTCAATTATTCCTGCGTCCCTTAATCGTCCAAGCATCATCCCTACTACCAGTATGAATGGTGTGTGTCGTCGCAAAGCCCAAGGTGTTTCTTCTTGATAAAGAGAGTCCGAAACTTTGTAGTTTATATTACTTTTCAAAAATTTTATGGTATTTACTGCAATTATTATGAATTCCTCCTTGGCCACAAAGATATGTTCCGGATGGGTGAAGAGCCTAGGTAAGATTTTGTAAATTGATTCAGTGTTGTTTGCTCCAGTTGCTTTTAGATTCAATTTTCTAAAATCCTTGGCAAGCTTATGACTAGAAACATTAATTGTATAGTCAAATATAAGCGGGACAGGTTTATCTGATATATCTATTGTGTTCTCGGTATTGAATCCAAATAAAGTGTACCCTTCCAAAATGTCATCCAATCCTGTCAGTGTGAGATGGTCTGATTGTGTTGTTAAATATTTCACTAAATTCCCTTTATACGATTCAGAAATAATGAACATGTAGAGGAGAACAAAGGAAAATAGTATTTTTGGTCTGCTCTTCCTAAACCTGAACATGACACTTTGTCCAATACCAGGCTTAAATAGAATTTGGAATATTTCCCAAGAGGAGAGACGAAAGGTGCAACGGAGAAATAGTAAGACGACTAGAAGTNGCCCAAGGTGTTTCTTCTTGATAAAGAGAGTCCGAAACTTTGTAGTTTATATTACTTTTCAAAAATTTTATGGCATTTACTGCAATTATTATGAATTCCTCCTTGGCCACAAAGATATGTTCCGGATGGGTGTAGAGCCTAGGTAAGATTTCGTAAATTGATTCAGTGTTGTTTGCTCCAGTTGCTTTTAGATTCAATTTTCTAAAATCCTTGTCAAGCTTATGACTAGAAACATTAATTGTATTCAGTTTATATTCGCCCTGTCCAAATAGACTATATAGATAACAGTTCTCGGTATTGAATCCAAATAAAGTGTATCCTTCCAAAATGTCATCCAATCCTGTCAGTGTGAGATGGTCTGATTGTGTTGTTAAATATTTCACTAAATTCCCTTTATACGATTCAGAAATAATGAGCATGTAGATGAGAACAAAGGAAAATAGTATTTTTGGTCTGCTCTTCCTAAACCTGAACATGACACTTTGTCCAATACCAGGCATAAATAGAATTTGGAATATTTCCCAAGAGGAGAGACGAAAGGTGCAACGGAGAAATAGTAAGACGACTAGAAGTNTAAATAGAATTTGGAATATTTCCCAAGAGGAGAGACGAAAGGTGCAACGGAGAAATAGTAAGACGACTAGAAGTAGGACAACCGTTGTAATTAATACATTTGTACCCAGTGGGCGTCCCAGAGCTTTCCATGGTTGAAATTGCCGTTTAACAATGTACAAAAACTTTATTTTGTGAAGTAGGTTTGCAAAGAATGTGTTATAATAGTTTTTTGCCTTCAATGCAAATCCTATAGGTACAGGAACCACAACATCTGGCCATAAGCCAGAAGGGTATTCTGAACTGAATGAAACAAATGAAACGTTCAGTTTGTCCCGTATATATTTCAGTACNCATAAGCCAGAAGGGTATTCTGAACTGAATGAAACAAATGAAACGTTCAGTTTGTCCCGTATATATTTCAGTACATAATGATGAAGTTCGAGAATGTGGTTGTCAGTGTAGGGGTTGCTGAACGCTCCGTCCCAGTATTCGTCAGTTTTTATTTGGAACAGTTGAGGAGCCATTAAAACTAATGAAAATAAGTCTGACGACATTCTTTGCGGTAACATTGACTTTTTTATTGAAAATCCTATACGACGCCGATTTAGTAGCTGTTCTGCACNCGACATTCTTTGCGGTAACATTGACTTTTTTATTGAAAATCCTATACGACGCCGATTTAGTAGCTGTTCTGCACCTGCATTATGAATCAGATAGGCATTACAAAGTCCATGTTGTTGTCTATTAAATGGCAAAGGTAGATTTGGGAAATGATTGTCAATGCTAATAAGTACCACAATGTCTTGGAAAATCAGCAATGTAGATTGATAATGAAAAAGGGGATATCGGTACCATTCTTGGTCAGTGTTGTCAAAGATAAATATATTAACCAGGCCTGCACGATATTTATGGTATTCAACATACTCCTTTTTAAGAGTTTTTGGCATAGTAATTGGTCGAGAACTATCTCCAATCTGTCGGGGTTTGTGTCTTAGCAATAGAACAGGCTCTTTCTGTCTCAAGTGGTAGTAACCGACTAGACATACTTCGAAATCTTCTAATCGGTGATTATCACCGTCAAGACTGTGAAAGTTAATATAAAGCTGGTTTAATACTATAGTGACGAGTTCAAAATATTGGAACGATAGAAAACGGTTACGGCAAGTGCATATAAGTTCAGTGGAACATGTTGATGCTATCAGAAATAAATGTAATGGTATTGAGTTTTTGCTGAAGATATGCATGTTGTTTTGATGGCAAACGAACTATTGAACTAATAGTAGTAAACCTTGAGCTCAACACACTTAAGTAATCCACTAGTTATAATTTATGCAAAGCAACGAGTATCAATTATAAGAAGTACTCGAGGTTCGAATAGTCAATTTCCAGAGCTTCAATGGAACTAAATTATGGTAATTTATTAAGGACATACGTCTACTGCTACGTTGGAAATGTTACGTAATATCAAAAAAGATGTTTTAAAAACTCTCTNTTATTAAGGACATACGTCTACTGCTACGTTGGAAATGTTACGTAATATCAAAAAAGATGTTTTAAAAACTCTCTGTATATTGAATTATTATGCTAAGTATTTGATATTTGTACAAAAAGGAGAAAATTAAAGTACTCTCGAACCAAATAGCATTGAGCCCTCGGCGTGAGTCGCATATGACAATTTTCCAAACAAACATCTCAAAATTGGAGTTGTGTGCGGCAGTCAATCAATTGTATTGTATTGTGATTTACTCTTTGAACGAAATGTCGTCCAGAGTTTCAAAAATTTCTACACAGATATTGCTATAAATAGAATTTTCTAATTTTAGAACAGGATTTTGAGTAGATTTGGTTAATTCAACGTTTCTTTCAATTAAGCTATCTCGCGAATCCAATATTTCTTTTCATATTTTTGAGTTTTGGACTTGTGTATCATTTAAAAGAATTTGCCTAAATTTCTTTCATTGTTGATTTTCATTACATCAAAAAATTTTTTTCTTGTGTCTCGGAAGTCTTTAATGTGGCGCAAGAAACACCTTTGATACGTTGACATGCTATAGCAGTTGCCTGAATCACATTTTTAATTCCAATTTTTTCTAGAAATTTCTTGCTATCAGATGTCTCCCGCCCAACTCCTTGTACACTCTCCTTCAATTTAATTAGAAATGGTTTTTACCTTTAACACTGTCTTTTTGAATTTTTGGTGGCAAGGTAAATGTAAATAAAAAATAAGACTTATCTGAATTAAGAATTAAATTTTAACTTCACCATCTAAAAGTTTAAATGAGAAGACGCGCACATCTCGAAAGAAAAAACAAAAAATCTCGCGGCGAGAACTTTGAGGGCTCAATGCTATTTGGTTCGAGAGTAACTTTTACTTTCGATTTCAACAGTTTTGATTGAATTGTTTATAATTATAATCGCTCCTTAGAAATAAGTTAACAGACTAGCCCACTACAGCATAAAATTCCCAACGGAATTGCTTATCGTAATCTAAAATTATTGCTTTCTGCCCACTACTTAGCACACCGCTGCCCACCAGCCAACCGCAGGCTATCCTTATTTTTAATTAAATATAATTTAGATAATTAGTCCTGCATATGCGAGTGTCTTAGCAAATTAACATTTTTATAAAAATGTTACTCCTCACCAGCACACCGATGGGCGCACCTCTATGGTTGGATGGGACAGTAAGTTTAAAGTGAAACGTGAAAATAAAACCCTTCCCATCTGATGAAATATACCCTGATTCAAATAAAATTTACTATCATGAATCGAATTGACTGATTTATTATAATTTGTTCATAGTGATTTGTTAAATATTCTTTCCATATATAGCTAAAGCGTCAGTTAAGAATATTTGGTCCAGTCCATTATATTGTGATGTGAATGTTACTTCAGTTGGAATTCAGGGTACGAAATTACATAGTTGCATGAAAGTTCTGTTGAATTTGAAGTTCCTTGAGTTCCTTGGCACGATTTCTTTGCTCGTACTCAAGTCTCTTTTTTATGATACGTTCCACGACAAGTTCCGTCGTCAGAGTGGAGCCCGAATCGATTGCATTGAAAATTCCTATTTCCTTCGGATAGCCGTAAGGATCCTAAAATATTCAAAATGGGAGATATTTAAACNTTGCATTGAAAATTCCTATTTCCTTCGGATAGCCGTAAGGATCCTAAAATATTCAAAATGGGAGATATTTAAACAGTTGAAATTATTTCGAGAAAGCAAGCCAACCTGAGATGTGACTGGATCTGGCTTTGGATTTACTTTCCCGTGAGCAACCACAGCTACATTGAAATGCTCGNCAACCTGAGATGTGACTGGATCTGGCTTTGGATTTACTTTCCCGTGAGCAACCACAGCTACATTGAAATGCTCGATAAGATCTTTAGAGACAATGTAAGGAGCTCCAATGACAACTTCGGAAACGTATTTGCAAGCAAGGACAGACAATACACGCTCTTGCAAGTTCATGATAGGGTAGTTGCTACCCTTGTACAAATTGACAATGGGATCCGTATGGAGTCCGACAATCAGAAAATCACCTACAAACANGTAGTTGCTACCCTTGTACAAATTGACAATGGGATCCGTATGGAGTCCGACAATCAGAAAATCACCTACAAACAAAAAAAATTTTTTTGCGAGAGTCGAGGAATAAGTTGCCACTTACAGATTTCCTGTTTTGAAAATCAATACAACAGTGTCTATTAGTAACGAATGGAGGGGGATACCCACTCTAACCAACCCTCACCCAATCCCACCATCAGTTATGGGCAACGATACGCAGTTTGATATTCNTAGTTGCTACCCTTGTACAAATTGACAATGGGATCCGTATGGAGTCCGACAATCAGAAAATCACCTACAAACATAAAAAAAATTTTTTTGCGAGAGTCGAGGAATAAGTTGCCACTTACAGATTTCCTGTTTTGAAAATCAATACAACAGTGTCTATTAGTAACGAATGGACGGGGATACCCACTCTAACCAACCCTCACCCAATCCCACCATCAGTTATGGGCAACGATACGCAGTTTGATATTCAAAATTTTGTTTTATTGTTGTAATATTTTGTCCAGCGGAAAAGGATGAAAATCAAAATTTGTTTGATAACCGGTATAAGTATTAACCAATATGGTACTGAATCGACAGCCCTTCAGGTTNCAAAATTTTGTTTTATTGTTGTAATATTTTGTCCAGCGGAAAAGGATGAAAATCAAAATTTGTTTGATAACCGGTATAAGTATTAACCAATATGGTACTGAATCGACAGCCCTTCAGGTTATCTGGTTATAAAGCTATAAGAACAGAACTAAGCAAAAATACCGTTTCTACGGAATTAGGTATGAAGTTTTAAATACATCTTAATATAAGTTGATAGAGAGTCCTATCAAGAGAGTCTTGATAGATTGTGAAATGATAAGTGTTTTCTATTGAAAAATTNTCTTGATAGATTGTGAAATGATAAGTGTTTTCTATTGAAAAATTGATGCTGCACCGAATGCGCTATTCCGCAGCCCTTCACGTTGTTTCGGTACAAGTTATAAGAACCTTTTTAAGGTACAACCTTTATAACAATTGTTCAGCATTGTACAATATCTGTTTTATGTAATTTGAAAAGAACATGAGCATTATAGGAGCAGCCTATATCCACACCCTGAGTGCATGGAAATTTATCCAACAAAATTTCCCGCCTGTAAGAACATTTATCCAACATAATTTTCTGCCTAAGTCAAAATTTATCCAACAAAAATTTCTGCCTGCATTAATTTTTATTCAACAAATTTTTCTAACTGTATGAAAATTTATCCAAAAAAATTTTCCAATTTTCAATTCTTTTATATTGGTCTGCTTTAGTGTTCTGCATGGCTCTGGCTCAATGGCTCTGGCTCGAGCTGGCTCACAAAAACTTCTGAGCCAGAGCCAGTGCATGGCTCTGGCTCATATAGTAATTTTGAGCCAGAGCCATGGCTCATGAGTCAGCTCAACGAAACTTGTGAGCCATGGCTCAATGGCTCAACTTTTCCCCTAATTTTTCATTTTTTTTTCCAAATCATTACTTTTTTTTTTAATTTTCGGAATTTTTAGTCACTGAAAGTCAATTTGCCTTTAGCCAGTTCACAATTATGATTTGTATTGGCTTATTCTCAATATGTAATTCTCACTTTTAGCAAAATGTGCATTTTTTTCCCGTTAATATGCACTGCATATTAACGGAAAAAAAAAATTTTTTTTTGTTGAACCATGAGCCATGGCTCTGGCTCATGAGCCAGCTCAACAAAAGTGCAGAGCCAGAGCCATGGCTCATGAGCTGGATCACCGCTCGGGTGAGCCTTGAGCCATGGCTCATTTGAGCCAGTAGCTCTGGCTCACGCCAAAAGCTGAGCCATGTGGAACACTATCTGCTTCTCATAATAAATTTACTTTTCGCATATCATGAGAATTTTGAGCAATTTCGTAGTAGTCGTACCCGACTCTGCATTGTGGTTGGTATACACTATGAGAAAGTGTTTAGTATGTGGGTTAAATATATTTATAGATGAGGTTTGTAAAACAGGGAGTGAAAAAAAATTCAAAAAGCTCTAACTACTTCTGAAGGGATCTAGCAGGGTAGTGAAGGTATCCCTGCCTAGTTGTTAAAAACACCTCTGTATTTAGACATGTCGTGAATATTCGCCCATGAATAGGGTTTTTTGGTTACTTGCTTCGCATTCACCAATTTTCAAGTAAAATTTGGCGAATAATTAAGATAAAAAACTATCCGTGTTTAAGCCCAATTCGTGAGCTTTACATATCCGCCCATTGTCTTCTAACAAAACAACCTAACCTAAGACCCTAAAAAGAATCCTAACACTAGTGCAATGGCCTGATACATACAATCAGCAAACGGTATATACTATACCTTATTTTCAAGTCACATTCGCGAATGAGGTTTGGGGGAAACGAATATTCGAATTCGCGAATATGTAATTTACCCCATTCGCGACATCCTTAGAAAAATTATATATATAAAAAAAACATTTTAGAAACCTCTTATATTTTGTAAGATATCCTATATTATTGGTCGTATTTGACTTTTTTGTTTCTAAACCGAAGAAGTTGTTTTCATTTGAAAATCAATCCTGAAAATGGCTTGTAAAATAATTACGAAATTCATACCCAATTCACGAGCCGCCTTGAGGAAAGCCAAATGTCCTGGATGTAATACATCGAACGCTCCGGCTGTATAGACAATTCTAGCACCAGGCTACAATAAAAACAAAGTAACCAATATCCTGATTTAGATCTACCTTATTAAATATTTCATTCACTGCGTACCGCAGGTTCCATTCCTTCAGAAAACTGCTGAATTTTCCTCGTTGTTGGCAGAAATTGGGACATCCCTGTCCATGGTGAACGAGCGTTAGCATCTGTAGCTAAATTAGTCGAATGTTCGTCGTTGGTTTTATCCAGACTGTACTCCTTGTCCCCACGCTGGAAGTGGTCTCGAGTGAGTAGGAGCATACGCCCAACCAAGTCAGTAGTACTCACACCTTGCGTTCTTTCCACTTCTTTATATCTCCCAGCGTCTTTCACCTGTGCATAAACATAATTATCAGCAAGTTGAGTTATTAGAGGAATTTAAATATTAGGTTTAGGTCTGGACCGACCTTATTTTTCTCGACTTTCACACTCTCGGTTTGAGTCTGAGTTTGGTGTAACTTAAAGAGGCTAAAATATTAAGTCCAGACCAACATTTGGCTTGATTGGTTGGATGCTTAGATTAACCACCAGTAAAATTTAAGAAAACTAGTTACGATTTTAATACTTTAGATGACCACTGTTTCCTAAACTTCCGGTTTCATAAAAATGACATGCTAAAATTATGCGAATGTTTAAATATAAATTAGCATCCACAGAAAATGGATTAACTGACTGTTCCTGCCGAAACAGCCAGATCGCACTTTCGATTTTTTTCGAAATTTAACCTTTTTTAGACCCAATACTTAATTAATTATTAAAAACATTACGCAATTTACAATTAAAACAATCTTTTTGCGCTCCTTCTTTTTCAATTTATTTGAAGTGAAATTTTCCTATCTGGACCAATTCTTTTTTTGGAAATCTCTGGACGGTGCACTCCTGTCATCGAATACTATCGAAGCAGATGCATTTTGGTAATCATCCTTACAAAAAAGCTGTGTCAAAGTTGTCCACCTTTAATCACAATCTTTTGGAAAATATATTTCATTCAAAAACTGGTATTTACTGATCAACAACCTTCAACATCCATCATCTCCTCGACGTCATCCATCATCTGATTTTACTTGCAAAGCTAAGTAACTTTTTATAACTTAGTATGTTGGGTCCACCTCACTTTTCCCGTTTAAAAACAATTGAGATACTATCACCAATATCATATCTATCTAGGAACTCAATAATCTGAGAAATTTGATTCAATCATATCATCATTTCACCTGGAAACNATCTATCTAGGAACTCAATAATCTGAGAAATTTGATTCAATCATATCATCATTTCACCTGGAAACCTCATCCATATCTACCTTCCTATTCTACTATTCATAGGAAAAATTGCCTTTCACCCAAAAACTGTTAACTACTCATCAAAAACCATAAACATCCATCATCACCTTGACATCATCATACAATACTGTCAAAGCTAAGTCTTTTTAAAACTTAGTTTATGTTGGGTCTACCACACCTTCCTCTTTTGAAGAAAGTATTAAGATACTATCACCATTTTAATTTCGAATCATTCCATTCACTTTGGTTCTTCATTTTTGGACTTATTTGCAAGCATAATTTCTTATCAATTCATCCACTAAATCTTGAAGAATACTTTTCACATTCAAACAAAAAAAAATCATTTCTAAATATTTTTCAAAATGGACACCAGAGCTAAAGATCCAACAACTTTACCTATTCGAAAATTGACATCCAGGATCTCAAAAAGTACAATATCTAGAAAGCAAAGAAAAGCAGCCTTAATTGGTGAAAATTTTAGAATAGGCATAGACNTCTTCATTTTTGGACTTATTTGCAAGCATAATTTCTTATCAATTCATCCACTAAATCTTGAAGAATACTTTTCACATTCAAACAAAAAAAAATCATTTCTAAATATTTTTCAAAATGGACACCAGAGCTAAAGATCCAACAACTTTACCTATTCGAAAATTGACATCCAGGATCTCAAAAAGTACAATATCTAGAAAGCAAAGAAAAGCAGCCTTAATTGGTGAAAATTTTAGAATAGGCATAGACGAAAACCCTGCTACTCCGCTTGAAGATTTTTCACAACATCAAACTCAAAATGAAATCTCAGATTGCTCTAATTCTCAACAAATTAATGATTCAATTGAAGTTTCTCATTCATCAGCAAACCACAAAAGTTTGATTCGAGACATTGGCATTTCATGATTAAATTCAGTTCTTGAGGTTGACATCTCATTTTCAATATCGAAGAAGACACTTTGGAAACGTTCTGAAACCTACCGACGATCTTTGAATATCAATGGAGTCACATCAATCACGCTCAGAAATTGGCTAAAACGATGTTTTCCGAATGTTTCTTGCAAGCGTGGCCCTAGTGGTACAATTGGTCCTCAATTTTCAGGAATTAGATGGAAGACAGACAGTCCTGGTGAAACTCACGACCTTGGATCTGAACTTGCGAAGCTGAGAAGAAGTATTCCAACTCTCCGAAGGGTCCCGAAAGGAGCTAGATTCGCCCTCTGCACAGTTTTTACTAAATGTATCAATAATGTCATCTACAATAATTCAGAGGAATCATGGTCTGAACTTCTTTTATTTCCGTATATTGCGTACAAGTCCCGAAACTGGAACACAAAGTGAAAAATCTTACAAGTTGGGTAAAATCTAACATTGAAAAATGGAACCTTCAAGGATTTGAAGAAATTCCTCTAAAATTTTCGGATATAGAATACTCTCCATCTACTTTTTGGAAGAAAGTCGAGGCTAAATTAGGAAATGGAGATATCTCTGGCGCAATCCGCTTAANTCATCTACAATAATTCAGAGGAATCATGGTCTGAACTTCTTTTATTTCCGTATATTGCGTACAAGTCCCGAAACTGGAACACAAAGTGAAAAATCTTACAAGTTGGGTAAAATCTAACATTGAAAAATGGAACCTTCAAGGATTTGAAGAAATTCCTCTAAAATTTTCGGATATAGAATACTCTCCCTCTACTTTTTGGAAGAAAGTCGAGGCTAAATTAGGAGATGGAGATATCTCTGGCGCAATCCGCTTAATCACTTCAGATGACATTATTGCTCCCAATAATGACGATACTTTATTATCACTTCAAAATAAACATCCTCCTCATCCCACTACAACTCATTTTCCTCCAGATGTAGACACCGAAGAATTCAATTTGATTATCGAGGACTCCGAAATATTAAAAAGCTATGTCCTCTTTCCCTCCTGGTTCTGCCGCAGGTCTAGACGGAGTACGGCCACAAGTTTTAAAGGATCTCATCCTCAACGTTTCTAACATCGAAACTATTGATCTGGTGGCTTCAATCAAGAAATTAATTCTCCTGATGCTCTCATGCAAAATACCTGAAAATTTCGGTGAACACTTGTTGAATATCTCTTCCCATTCTGCTTATTTCCTACTTCGTCAGTCTTTCTCACTTCCACGAATAATCTACTTTTTGCGAAGCTCTCCATCTTGGGAAGAAGAAGATAGCCTGAAATCTTATGATGACGTTTTAAGATCAATACTTGAAAACATCACGAATTCAAATCTGTCAGATTCCGCATGGGGACACTCCTCACTCCGCATTAAGCAAGGTGGTCTTGGGATTAGACATGCTGTTGATATGGCGATTCCGTGTTTCCTCTCCTCTTTCAACAGTGTAGAATCTCTCATTTCTGACTTGCTACCACAAAACATTCAAGTAGACCCATCAGTAAAAATTGCTGAAGAACTTTGGATCTTCAGAAACAATTCGAAAACACCCGTAGGATGTAACCGAAAATTTCAAAAATCCTGGGAAGTTCCTCAGACTAATTACCTTTCTCAACATTCACTTTTAAACTATTCTACCGATGAAGATCTGGCAAGAATGAAATCATCCATTGTTCAAAAAACGGGTGCATGGCTTGAAGCTCTANTCTCTCATTTCTGACTTGCTACCACAAAACATTCAAGTAGACCCATCAGTAAAAATTGCTGAAGAACTTTGGAACTTCAGAAACAATTCAAAAATACCCGTAGGATGTAACCGAAATTTTCAAAAATCCTGGGAAGTTCCTCAGACTAATTACCTTTCTCAACATTCACTTTTAAACGANATTACCTTTCTCAACATTCACTTTTAAACGATTCTACCGATGAAGATCTGGCAAGAATGAAATCATCCATTGTTCAAAAAACGGGTGCATGGCTTGAAGCTCTACCTTCCTCTCAACTAGGAACCCTATTAACAGACGAAGTTTTCAGAATTTCTTGTAGTCTTCGACTTGGTACTCTAATTTGTTACTTTCATTTTTGTTCCTGTGGTGTTGTAGATGAACCAGGTCAACACGGTCTCTCTTGTAAAAAAGGAAAAGGAAGGTTCGCAAGACATGAAGGAATTAATGACATTATTCTAAGAGCCCTTCGATCTGCTGGATTTCCCTGCATCATAGAACCTCCTGGCCTTTCCAGATCTGATGGAAAACACCCTGATGGAATGACTCTAGTTCTTTGGACAAGAGGAAAATCATTAGTGTGGGATTTTACTTATGCCTATGCTCAATCATACATTTCTTCTACTAAAAATGTTCCTGGTACAGCTGGCCTAATCGCCGAGTCTAGGAAGATACAAAAATACAGCTTTCTACATGAAAATAAGTTCCACTTTGTTCCGGTCGCTTTGGAATCATCTGGAGTTTGGGGACCTAAAGGACTCAGTTTGATGAAAAAAATCGGAAAATTCATTCAAAAAACCCTCAGGTGAATCGCGTGCCACTTCTTAATACAGAGAATAAGTCTAGTAATTCAGCGCGGAAGTTCAGCCTCCATTTTGGGTACCCTTCCCCCTGGAAAACATTTTGATGAAGTATTTTATTTATGATTTTCTTTCATTTAAAGTGTTTGTTTTCATTCAATTTAATTTAGTAAAATTTCATTTTTTTGAAAAAAAAAAAATAAAAATAAATAAACTAAAACAAATGAAACTAAAACTTAAATATTGCTTATAAACTGAAGAAAAACAAAAAAACAAAACTCTTGNAAAATCGGAAAATTCATTCAAAAAACCCTCAGGTGAATCGCGTGCCACTTCTTAATACAGAGAATAAGTCTAGCAATTCAGCGCGGAAATTCAGCCTCCATTCTGGGTACCCTTCCTCCTGGAAAACATTTTGATGAAGTATTTTATTTATGATTTTCTTTCATTTAAAGTGTTTGTTTTCATTCAATTTAATTTAGTAAAATTTCATTTTTTTGAAAAAAAAAAAAAAAAATAATAATAAACTAAAACAAATGAAACTAAAACTTAAATATTGCTTATAAACTGAAGAAAAACAAAAAAACAAAATTCTTGGTTTGGACTTAATCTCAGACCTAAAGTGAGAGGGAATTAGGTCTGGAATTAAGTTTTTGAAAGACGGACTAAGTCTTGAGGAAGGAGAAAGTCCTTCTACGTCACATATTTGTGGCGCGAATCTCATAATTAGGTCTGGTACAGACCTAAACGTAACATTTAAATTCCTCTATTTAAAAGTCGACGCGTCATTTGAAAGTTTGAAGAATATGAATAAATTTGTCACGATACGCATCACTCCCAACCCAACGAGTGATCACTCCCTATCATACCAGGACTGGATAGTTTAGTTCAGAACAGGTTTGATTATTGAAAAAATGTAATCAGATTACTGATTACATGATTACAGTCAAAAATGAGTAGTCGATTACTAATCATGATTATTAGATTTTGNTTACATGATTACAGTCAAAAATGAGTAGTCGATTACTAATCATGATTATTAGATTTTGGACTAATTATAATCATAGATTTGTAGTCTTTAATCTGTACTCATAATCTGTGCAGATATGATTACAATTTTTGATTACATTAGAATTTTATTTTATATTTGAAATCAAATTCTAATATTGAGTTTTTTTTTAAATATTATTGTATTGTTGGTTTCAAAAACATTCCTGTAATTGAAAAATATAAATCAACGTGCTAAAGTTACTAACAATCCGTCGTCGTACTTAATGACTTAATTAAGTGATAATAATCTCATTCAACTTCTTGCACAAGATTGGATGAAATTATTTGGTAGGAGTAAGGCAGAGTCCGCTGCATGCTACAGCCCAGCAAACAAATCTCCTTACTACAGCCCATTACTACAGCCCAGCATAAAATCACGTTACTACAGCCCACTGCTACAGCCCAGCATAAAATCACGTTACTACAGCCGATTACTACAGCCCATTACTACTGTCCTTTGTTATAGTCCGTTGCTACAGTCCATTGCTACAGTCAGTCCAAAGTTACATATAAGCATAAATCACAGATACTCTTCTCTTTTCATTTTACGTTACTCTGGCCAAGAATTTCTGGGTGAGAAGTCTGTGACTTTACCAATTAATTTAAATGTGTACCTAACTCTTTTAGTAGTGCACAAACAATGGCCCTTTTAAGGGCCATTCCTNTTACCAATTAATTTAAATGTGTACCTAACTCTTTTAGTAGTGCACAAACAATGGCCCTTTTAAGGGCCATTCCTTTTGGACGGATGGTGTGGGCTATTTACATCCCAATGCTACATCCCTGCATAAGTTATATAAGGCTTTGGCAACCGCTGCTTAAATTCAACCTAGACGTATTCACGCAAGCACGGATCGGTAACATGCATAATCGTGATTGGGTTGGATTTAGGCAGCGGTCGCTGATGCCTACCGCCCTGCTAAATTTTTCATTACTACCGCCCATTACTACCGCCTATTAAAAACTTCCATTGCCACCGCCCATTGCTACCGCCTAACCCAACCGCCAAACAAAGAGTAGTATTACTACCGCCTATGCCTACCGCCAATGCCTAAAAAAGAANAAAAAAACCCCCCCCCCCCCACTAAAAAATCCTAAAACAAAAATAAAAACCTTTAAAAAAATAAATAAATCAAAAGACCTAAAAATCAAAAAAAAAACCTAAAACAAAAATTACAAAAATCCCCCCCAAAAAAAAACAACTAATAAAGACAACAAAAGAACGTTAAAAAAAACCTAAAAAAGCCAAGACAAAGGAAAAGGCACAATATAATAACCAAATACCAATATAATAAACAATTTTTTTTTGTTTTCAGAGTTTTTTCATTATTAGGGTTTTTATTTCTTTTTCAGGTTTGTTTGTTTTGTTTTAGTTTTGCTATTTTTTTTAGGTTTTCTTTAGATTTTTTTTTTTTTTGTTAGTTTCTTGTTGTTTTATAAGGTTTTTTTTAGGTTTTCTTTTTTTAGGATTAAAAACAATTTTTTTTTGTTTTGTTTTTAGAATTTTTATTTTTTTTGTTAGGTTTTTTTTGATTTTTTTAATTTTTTTTTTGTTTATTTTGATTTTTTCTTCTGTAGGCATGGGCGGTAGCTATGGACATATTTCCTGGGCGGTAGGTTAAGGCGGCATCAATGGGCTGTAGGCAAGGGCGGTAGGCATGGGAAAATTTCGCTGGGCGGTAGGTATGGGTAAATTCAGCTGGGCGGTAGGAATCAGCGACCGCTGCCTAAATCCAACCCAGTACTCCATTGCTCTAAAACAAAAGTCCAGAGAANACTAAAAAATCCTAAAACAAAAATAAAAACCTTAAAAAAAATAAATAATAAAAAGACCTAAAAATCAAAAAAAAAACCTAAAACAAAAATTACAAAAATCGCAAAAAAAAAACAACTAATAAAGACAACAAAAGAACGTTAAAAAAACCTAAAAAAGCCAAGACAAAGGAAAAGGCACAATATAATAACCAAATACCAATATAATAAACAATTTTTTTTTTGTTTTCAGGGTTTTTTCATTATTAGGGTTTTTATTTCTTTTTCAGGTATGTTTGTTTTGTTTTAGTTTTGCTATTTTTTTTAGGTTTTCTTTAGATTTTTTTTTTGTTAGTTTTTTGTTGTTTTATAAGGTTTTTTTTTAGGTTTTCTTTTTTTAGGATTAAAAACAATTTTTTTTGTTTTGTTTTTAGAATTTTTATTTTTTTTGTTAGGTTTTTTTTTGATTTTTTTAAGTTTTTTTTTTTGTTTATTTTGATTTTTTCTTCTGTAGGCATGGGCGGTAGCTATGGACATATTTCCTGGGCGGTAGGCTAAGGCGGCATCAATGGGCGGTAGGCAAGGGCGGTAGGCATGGGAAAATTTCGCTGGGCGGTAGGTATGGGTAAATTCAGCTGGGCGGTAGGAATCAGCGACCGCTGCCTAAATCCAACCCAGTACTCCATTGCTCTAAAACAAAAGTCCAGAGACGTTAGAAACCAAAGATAAAAGAAATACAGTGCACGACGGTTATAAGAGCTACCTTCCGTCGCCTGGAAATGCTGCTCTTATAACCATTTGTTCTTACAACGCTTATAAGAGCAGGATGTTCTTATAAAANAGTAGAAACCAAAGATAAAAGAAATACAGTGCACGACGGTTATAAGAGCTACCTTCCGTCGCCTGGAAATGCTGCTCTTATAACCGTTTGTTCTTACAACGCTTATAAGAGCAGGATGTTCTTATAAAAAGTATATGGCAAAAAAGAAATTTTTTTTCCAAAATTTATTTTTTACTAGCCACTCAGTTCGCCCAACGATTCTTTTCCTTGACTAATTATTTATCAAAATAATTAGTAATTTTGGACTAAACTCTATTAGCAATTCTACGCTCTAATATTGGATTTTCAATTGTAGATAATTTCAATTCTAAATTTCCTGGCATCTCGGCTTGATTAAAAATGTTTTTTGAGAGTGTCGAGATACTCTCTGCTCGTATATCCAACTCCTGCTTCAAAAATTACCCAGCAAAAGGTAGTTCTTATAACCATTTTGCTCTTATATGCGTTGTTCTTATAACGCGTTAATGCCCCATGCTAAATACATTAGAGCAAACCAAACACGCNTACCCAGCAAAAGGTAGTTCTTATAACCGTTTTGCTCTTATATGCGTTGTACTTATAACGCGTTAATGCCCCATGCTAAATACATTAGAGCAAACCAAACACGCAAAATTCTGCTCTTATAACCCGAATGCTCTTATAAAGGATACTCTAATAAACGTCGTGCACTGTAGTAGTGTTAGTATAAAACGATTTAGAATGATTTGTTACAGCTATAGTGAAAAAGGAAAAGAATTATTCGTATATGATATGATCGCATTGTTTTCGATTGTTCATCATTACAATAATACGGAGATTCGAAGTTAGCGTGAAATACAAACTTATAAAAGTAGAAAAATTAAATCATACGATTTGGTAGGTATCTTTTCCATCTACGGTGGTAGTGATGTCGTTTCCGTGAGCACAAAAGTCGCAGTTGNCATACGGAGATTCGAAGTTAGCGTTAAATACAAACTTATAAAAGTAGAAAAATTAAATCATACGATTTGGTAGGTATCTTTTCCATCTACGGTGGTAGTGATGTCGTTTCCGTGAGCACAAAAGTCGCAGTTGTACTCATCCAACGTCTCCAGAGTGGTCACATAAGGAGCTCCACGAACAACTTCATCCACCCATTTAATCGCCTCCACCATTTGATATCTTCAGAGAAATAATATTATTCGTCGAAATCATTATGCCTGATTCCTTCCTGCCTCACCCATAGTTGAGTTAAAAAATTTGATAAGTGTAAGTTTTTAATTTAAGGCAGCACAGTGAAACAGTAAGTGACTTCAATTAGAAATAAGCCAATTGTACCAACTAGTATTATAGGCTCAGCAGCGTGTCAAAAGAAAGGAGTAAGGTAATTTCAGTTTACGAGTGAGCTCTGTATTGTCCTTTGTGTACAAATTAGGAAAGATTCTCTTTAAATTTGAAAGTTGATTACTTAATCTATCCTGCGACTGGATTCCAGCCAATCCATTATGTCAACGATTATGTACCTTTCTTCTTGAGTAAAAACTGGTGGACCTTTGTGAAGTGTTATTTCTTCATCGGTATGAACACCAACTACCAAATATGATCCAAGGGCCTTGGCTTGACGAAGGGAATTTGCATGACCAAAGTGCACCATGTCATAACTGCAAAATATAAATTACAACCTTAAAATTAGTAATTATTGGTAATCTAATCATGTTGTTATTACGGTAAAATACACACCATCCATCACACCAAACGCGAACTTGTCCCTTTGTCATCTCGCTTGTAGCTGTTGCGTTTCTGTTACGCCGTTCCTCGTCACTTAGCGTAGTGAGTGACTATTGATTGATCCTCTTTCGCCTTTATGTATTGTTTGAAGAGGGGTTGTATTGTTAGTGTCAAATTATTTATAAGCCGTCATTCAATTCAACGCAATGACAGTAAGGAGAGCATACCAGTTAATTAATCCCAGCCTCATAATATAATAACCATTTTGATAAAAACCGTTGGTATTGTTAATTATTTATAATTATTTAAATTGGAGAGCATTTGTACAATAGCCCCCCCCNAGCTGTTGCGTTTCTGTTACGCCGTACCTCGTCACTTAGCGTAGTGAGTCAGTGAGTGACTATTGATTGATCCTCTTTCGCCTTTATGTATTGTTTGAAGAGGGGTTGTATTGTTAGTGTCAAATTATTTATAAGTTGTCTTTAACCGTCATTCAATTCAACACAATGACAGTAAGGAGAGCATACCAGTTAATTAATCCCAGCCTCATAATATAATAACCATTTTGATAAAAACCGTTGGTATTGTTAATTATCTATAATTATTTAAATTGGAGAGCATTTGTACAATAGCCNATTCAATTCAACGCAATGACAGTAAGGAGAGCATACCAGTTAATTAATCCCAGCCTCATAATATAATAACCATTTTGATAAAAACCGTTGGTATTGTTAATTATTTATAATTATTTAAATTGGAGAGTATTTGTACAATAGCCCCCCCCCCCCCACTCTAGGAAATTAGGGTAAGTGATGCGTCAATCGACAGGAGGTTTGGCGTAGATTACCATTCTGACATTCATTGCTGGAGGGCAATTCAAATTTTGCAAATTTGTGCCAAACAATATTTATTGCAGTATGACTTCGCCAAAGGTACTGATCTGGATTGAAGTAGTGATAGGTCATTTGATGAGAAATTTGACGTAGATTAGGAATCTGACATTCAGTCATTGGTGGTCAAGAACCTAAACACCCTACACCGAAAGAAAACCTAAAGAAAACGAAAATAACCTAAAAAAATGTAAAAGAGAATTCAAATGAAAANCAGTAGTGATAAGTCATTTGATGAGAAATTTGACGTAGATTAGGAATCTGACATTCAGTCATTGGTGGTCAAGAACCTAAACACCCTACACCTAAAGAAAACTTAAAGAAAACGAAAATAACCTAAAAAAATGTAAAAGAGAATTCAAATGAAAACCCAAAAGAAATCCAAAAAGAACCTTTAAAAAAAACTTAAAGAAAACCTAACGAAAACTTAATAGAAAGCTTAATGGTTTAACCAAAATCTCAGCCATTCAACGTGCTAGATACAGAAACATAGTAATCTTCATTAATTTTGCTAAGCAACTATTTATCTGCTAATCTCCAAATGTAGTTGGTATTTTGTAGAGGTAAGAGTTTAAGTACCGTTTACTGTGCCTGTTCCTTCGCATATTCTTGAACCCAGTTCATGCAGATTAATTATTCTATCTCCTGACTGATACTGAAGCAAAAAAAAATCAAGTTTCAAAATATCTTTAAAACCGCGAGCCAAGGAAAAAATAATAGGTATATGTTGTGGGAAAACCATATTTATTATTATTTACAAGGATTTATTATTTATTATTATTTATTCATATTTATTACATATTACACGTTGCTATAGCAACGTGTAATATGTAATTTCACGTCTATATTCTTGATATTTTATTTCGCTGTGTCGTACGTCAGCAGTCACGAATAACATTTGGCTCGAGGATGGTGTGTTTTTCTGATCTCTGACCTAAACCTAAGATAAACAACCTTTGGTATAACAAAACAAGGTCCGAGCTATCGTAAAATTTTATTTGCAGTAACCAAAAACCAATCTAGGCGTAAGCCGAACAGACAAAAAATGGGTAGCAACCAGTAGTAACCTCGAACACAAATGAATAAATGGATAGGTTGGATTCATTGATACCCTGGAGCCAGTCCAGCCGGAATAGGAAATCCGGTTTTAATTTAATCTTAATCGAAACCTTTTTTTAACCAGCTTTAGTTAGCTGTCCTTCGCCAGAATTATGATTTGGTTAGTGTGTCATGGTTTTGTTGAAGGAAATATATTTGAAAACCTTGACCCATGGGAAAAAAATGGAAATAGAGATCGCATGGTTGAATTGAATCNATATATTTGAAAACCTTGACCCATGGGAAAAAAATGGAAATAGAGATCGCATGGTTGAATTGAATCTCCCAGTAACCCAAAAATTCAAAATTATGAAATTCTTCCACATCTTCTGTCAAATTTTTTAGTGTATGTTCANGCAACCAGTAGTAACCTCGAACACAAATGAATAAATGGATAGGTTGGATTCATTGATACCCTGGAGCCAGTCCCAGCCGGAATAGGAAATCCGGTTTTAATTTAATCTTAATCGAAACCTTTTCTTAACCAGCTTTAGTTAGCTGTCCTTCGCCAGAATTATGATTTGGTTAGTGTGTCATGGTTTTGTTGAAGGAAATATATTTGAAAACCTTGACCCATGGGAAAAAAATGGAAATAGAGATCGCATGGTTGAATTGAATCTCCCAGTAACCCAAAAATTCAAAATTATGAAATTCTTCCACATCTTCTGTCAAATTTTTTAGTGTATGTTCAACCAGAAAATACCGATAGATACTGAAGCTTATGCATATAAATGATGTCTGAAACNAATTTTTTAGTGTATGTTCAACCAGAAAATACCGATAGATACTGAAGCTTATGCATATAAATGATGTCTGAAACCAACACACCATTATTTTTAGCATGAAATGTGTCAGGAATGAATTTTCTGCTGGGAATGATTGTTTACAATGATAATGGTGACGTCGAAGCCAAGACCAAAGATCAAAAAGATACTTTGGACAACCAACATTATGTCATTTCCAAAAGTTCTTGTATGAGATAATAGACAGTTTAAATGAGAGTGGGATCGTATCGTGGTATCTCATCCGTATCGTAACGGGAGATACGATACGACGTAAAGATACGATACCACTAAGCAGTTTTAAATTTTGTAGCATCGTATAGGCTTAACGAAAACCACGTGGATTTCAGTTGCAGTGTTTTCTGGGGGCAAATTTGTTTAAATTCAAAACAATAGAAAAAAATTCTTCAAATTTAGGTTTAATTTTCTTATTCTCTGATTGTTGTCGTCTGAAATATTCATCGATATAAAAAGGATTTTTAGCTAATTTCGTTGAAAAACAGTCTTCACTGGGNAGCAGTTTTAAATTTTGTAGCATCGTATAGGCTTAACGAAAACCACGTGGATTTCAGTTGCAGTGTTTTCTGGGGGCAAATTTGTTTAAATTCAAAACAATAGAAAAAAATTCTTCAAATTTAGGTTTAATTTTCTTATTCTCTGAATGTTGTCGTCTGAAATATTCATCGATATAAAAAGGATTTTTAGCTAATTTCGTTGAAAAACAGTCTTCACTGGGTCGCTTTGAAAATGAAAACAATTTAAGGTAATAAATTTTTGAAGTAATTAAATTCAACCCTAAATCCTTTATTGTTCGCTGATTTTCAGGAGCTGGATTAAGAAAGCTTTGCATATTCAAAGTTTATCAAAGTGGGTTATAAAAAGTATGGAAACTTATCTCAGCGCCAGCAAAACTTTAATCGAGACATGTCATCCTTACGTGTCAGTGTAGAGTACGGGTTCGGGAGGATTGTCCAGCAATTTGCTTTTCTCGATTTCAAAAAAAATTCAAAAAGTTTTCCTTCAATTGTTAAAGAAGCAAGAAAGAGGAAAAACCAGAAAAGAGAGAAAAAAGGCGGAGGGATACAAAGTTCTCATTGGTAGAGGGAGAGAATTTGAAACTGTGTAGAGATTTTCTTTCAAAGGTTGCACTCTGCCCTGCTCCAAAAGCGTTGCATCGCAAATATCTGGCTCGTCCAGATATAAGCGCTGACGCGAGACCGTGAAGAAAATATTTGACCTTTTGCTCTCGCTTCTCATCGCAAACCTATCGAAATTCAAAAGCGATGGGTTTTTGCGCCAAAATCAGCAAACTCGCTTCGCGTCTCATCGCAAAAGCTATCGAACCTAATAAATGGTTCGATAGCTAATTAAACAAAAGTTTGAAATTTGACTGTCGGATTCGCCTTCCGCCGTGCTTATATGCTACCATGTCATTTAAATCGGACACAAACTGAACAATGGAATTAGATTACCAATTGCTTCATTCATGAATTTTTTTTACTCAAAATAAATTTATGGCACTGAAGCAATAGTAGTTTATTCGCAAATGTCAATTTGGCACTGTTAGCAATAAGTTGTTACATTTGAGACTCTAATTTTCTATTTCCAAATGACTAATGAACTTTCAATTGTAACTGCTACTTCAATTTTGTAGTCACTCTCTGAACAAAACTGAAATTCCAACTCGTTCACTACCAATTACACCATCATGTATTTCTTCAAGTTACGACTAAATTATGTGTCCAATTTCTCCAGCTCATGTAAAACCTATTGATGTGCCATAAAATATTTCAACTTGAACAATGTAAAAAAAACTGAATGAGTGTAAACTTAATTGACCTCTAGAATAGTTCCACAACTCCAGGCTTGAGCAGAACAGCTCACTGAGCAGAAAACTCCATCTCTATTTGTCAACTCGGGCAAACTTCTCCACGGGTTAGATTTGAGGTGCTCGTAATGTTTGCTTAAAATCTGCTTTGTCTCTAACATCCCATCAGCGCCTGAAAAACGAAGTCGTGCTCTCAAATAGAATCCCATTGGCCAGACCCATTCCTACAAGAACAAACTCAAAATTATTCCTATAAATGATTAGGTGTATGTTATTATACCGGTCCTTGATGATAATTGAATCCTCCCGCGCTTTTATAATCAGAGGAGTCCACATTATAGTAGTTACCGTTGTAGTTCCAGTCTGATTTATCCAACGTTTTGACACCCAGACTTGAAACTAATTTCTCCTTGGCAATTTCCAAAGCAGCTAGTGCATTCACTGGATTAAATAGTTCCGGTGCTACAACCATCGCAATGAGAAAATTCGGACGGAGTTGAAAATCTCCGAAATTATTCGAAGCTCCGACTGTGTCTTTGTAAATATTTCGCAGGTTTAACAATGAATCGGAGGAAGTTGAAGAAATGTAGAAGAGAGGCTCAAAGTTCTTTTGAATAGCTGAGTACCAATCCAAGTAACTCAATTTCTGGTCTAAAAAAATCATTATAGAATAACATCGTTATATAATTTACAAATATTAATATTATTAATATTACAAATTATTAAAAAATTATTCTTAATCCATGTTTATAATAATCCTTACTCAATTTTGTGTTCTCAACGTATTTGTGCTCATATTCATTCATAAGGGCTAATTTTCGCAGCACCGCAGCTGCCAGACCAATAATTTCAACGGCAGCTCCGTCACGAGGGGTTGAAGGAATACCTAGAACAACTCTAAAAATAAAATAAAACCCAAAAAAAAATCAGTGTTGTTGGAAATTCACCCTACAAACCTCGATTTCCAGCACCTTCGCTACTGCCCATTTTATCCATCCATGTTCCACAATTAAACGAATTCCCACCATATATCAAACCTACAATGATTAAAAATTCTTGTTCAAATTTTAATACAAATTATAATCTTATGTAAAAGGTGTTTACAGAAACATGCCACAATAGCAGATGACTCAGAGTCTGCTACTTTCTCTTTTACTTTATGGTAGGTTTAAATTCAGAGGGTGAAATGTGCGCGAAATTCAAATATTTAATTCAAGCAATCAATTCCTAAACTGAGTAAAAAGGAAGCTTCACTCACTTGGTACGGGCTACCGAAAGCATGCTAATTTTTTCAAATAAAACGATATCGATAGTATTTTCCATGACTCCTAGTTTGGCTTGAGTCAGAGTGACTGGCTTTGGTAGTCATGACTCTGAATCTGGGAGTCATGACTTTGACTCTCCAAACATTGTGAGTCGACTCGGACTCATGAATCAGACTCCTTGATATTTAGGAGTCGAGTCTGAGTTAGACTCTAAATCGTTTTTTCTAAAAATTTCTTAAAGTCGAAATGAAAAAAAAATACAGTGAAATTTGATGAGAATAATAAGGAAAATAAGTAGTGTTGCCCCGATGCAGGCAAAAACTCGCATCGGCCGATGCGCCGATTCAGTGTCATTTCGAATCGGCGATGCAGATGCATCGGCCGATGCAGCCAATTCTGACTCATGCGTTAACACCAAACTCATTTGTCACAACAAGCAATGTTTTGTCGACTAAATAACGTCCTGCTCACAAAACATCGTGAATTTCGGTTTCATTTGTAATCTAAGTTAGGTTAATCTTAAAGAATTTGGTAAAAATGAGCCAATCGGGTGACGAAATTGTAGTGATCCCAAATACAGACGAAACCCAGCCAGAGCCAGGTCCAAGCGGTAAGTATATATAAATTAAATATTCTTATAAATAATATTCTAATTGTGTTTGTTTCCACGTTGTACAGGGTGAACCAACTTAATCCGGGCCGTAGAAAGTCGCTTTCACCAAAAAAAATTTAAGACAGCAAATAAAGAGCGCGAAATAGAAAAGTTGTAAGGAATGAAGTTAGCGTGTGTTTGAGAAAACATTCCTCTGCATAAATTAATTAATTTAAACAAAGGCGATTCTGTAATGCTGAAAGATGGGTAGTTGAGAGAATGAGCAACTAGAGGAATGGGGTACGATCCCTTGGCATCTATTCCACCTGACTCAACAGAGAACCTGCCGACCCCTCCTCTCTCTGTCTCTCTGCTTTGCTCCATTGCTTTGCATCGGAACAGATATTTTATAGTGATTACAATAAAATTAACTTCACTTCCATCATTTACTATTGTGTATCACCTGCCCCAAGCCGTTTTTGGTGAAAGGCGAAGAAAGGAGGCCCGGATTAAGTTGGTTCACCCTGTACTTGCTCAATTATTTAAATTATTTCGTAGCACATATCCCAAAAAGAAAGAGTCCGATTTGGGGTTATTTCACTCAAGTATACAATTCAGAATGAATCGGCCGACGCAGCCGATTCGACTGTCCCTTGCATCGGCGTTGCCGATGCAAGACCGATTCGTAAAACTAGCTGAATCGGCGGCCGATTCATCGGCTTGCCGATGCATCGCGGCAACACTAAAAATAAGTCCGAAATACTCACTTATGCATGTTGGAAAACAGTCATGACTCCCAAGTCCCAGAGTTCTCTAAATAGCAAAGGAGTTAGTCATCAAACGACTCCAAAATCCCTGGGAGTCAGTCATGAGAGTCAGAGTCATGGAAACAGTATATAACACCGAAGGTTATTGTGAAGAATGCTAGTGTTCTCCGTGTCTCTTGCATCTTAGTTATGACTCCAACTCTAATTGGTGTTCTCCATGATTCTGACTCCCAAGGTTTTTGGGAGTCAGAGACGAGTTTCTACCTTACACTACCACATAGAGACAGAGTAGGAATGGGTATAGCAGACTGCAACAGCAGCATGTTTCTGTAAACATCCTGTACCGCATATATTCTAATTAAACCCGCGGGTTCTATTTAAAATTTGAGGGTTGCTTAATACAACCAGAGCTGGGTAATCCCGGATTATTAATCCGGATTAGGGATTATTAATCCTCAATCCGTTCGAAATAATTTTGAAGATTTAATCAAAATCCGTAATACGAAGATATGACATCCAATTATTTATTCCTAATTCGTAATCCCATTTGATTGGTTAATCTAGCAATTCTCATGGGGTTGATATTGGGATTAATTTTTTTGGTTCACAAGTTAAGGTACCCGGCGGCGTTAACCCAACACCCCCCTCCCCCCCTTTCTTGTGGGAATGATATTTTACTTGCTTTATTGGCTTCTCCACTCATGACTTTTCCATGTTTTTCTAACTTTGTTTTCTAATATACAAATCTTTAATCCTAATAAAATCTGAGTTAATCCCTTGTTAATCCGAACTTTGATACAAAGTGAAATCCCAATCCTAATACGGATTTCCGAAAACATCAATTCTCAATTCTCAATCCCAACCAAAACCTATTAATCACCCAGCTCTGAATACAACCATCGGATTTTGAGTAGAACCGGGCCTCTGAATACAACTTGTATTTAGAGGACGGGTTCTAGTTAAAACGAGGTGTTACCAGTTGTGGGATCAACATGAATTTCAATATCGAATCCTACATCTTTCATATGCGCGTCAATTTTGGTTCCGGCGTTTTCTTCTCTAAATTTGATTCCCTCGAAATGAGTTTGAATTGACAAATGTATGATATCTTGGAGTTTATACACTTGTCCGCTCATCTTCACTCTTTCATCCAAAATTCTCGAGCCGTCTGGTACAAGTTCTAAATACTTTACAATTGAATAGAGCCACCACCATGTTGCATCTCGACAGTTGTAGCGACAATTTCCTTGGTTCATTAAATTCGGTATGAGTCCATGACGCAGTACTGACGCATATGACAAAATGTAGTGTCTGGATATTATAGTAAACTCAAATTAGTAAAATTTAAGATAGTCACTCCCGCGATTTCGTCCAAACACAGCGGAAAAATGTTGTAACCGACCTATTACGAAAAAAAAACCTCGCTGGTTTGCATTTAATTGCATTGTGTACTGGCAACTAGCACTGCGACTTTGCACAAAATATGTAGTGCCTTCCATCACAAAAAAAAAATTTGTGAGCGAATTGTATTAGGTTAAATAGATCTTACTTGGCTTCGACGTATCTTCTTGTTAGTAATAAGAGTCCTGGCAAAGCAATAAACGTATCCCTACCCCAATTTCGCATATAACCAGTAGAGAAATGTGGAAGTCCTGAAACAAAACAGATAATTTTAATTAATTATTTTTACAGTTTAAATCTCAATTGGCGGAGAAAATTTTCATTTTCGAAAATTCTCAATTTCGAAGTAAAAGAATTATAAATTTCAAACGATACATTTTCCGCTGATGCGCAGATAATCTAACGGGCCTAGCAAAAACTGATCGATATGTACCTGTACGGTTAAACTTTGTTTTTAATTTAAGGACACACCTGCCGCCATTGAATGAGCAATGAAGGGGTTTCCATCCACGATGAATGAGAATTCGTCTCCAGCGGCTGGCAAGTATCCACCTTCGGCAATTCCCATAAATTGCAAAGAAGTTATTGCCAATAAGTTGAAGAATTCACCACGCCGCTCACATCCCATAACACTCAGTGCATGTGTAACACACAAATTATAAACCTTTCGAAAACATTGTTCAAAATAAGTTGGCACCAAGTAGTTCGGTAGCTCAGCAACATTATGAAAGAGTTTCTGAATATATTCTCCCAACTCCTTCGTGTCTTCTCGAGCGAGTAGACGCAACACAATGTAATCTAGAGTAATTTAAATTCTATCATGGATGAATTCCAGAAATAGTTAGAGTTAAAGCTTACCCATGAGCCATCTTCCATCTCTCAAATTGCAACAAATCGGATGACCCAATTCATTATTGAGGGATACCGTTTCCAGAACAGATGCAATCCCTTGTAAGCCCGCATACACCAATTCTCCATGATTCGGAATGGCATAAACCCCACCTTCTTCTTCTTTACATCGAAAAATGATGTAGTTCAATGTGACGAGACTCAATTTGGACACGGTTTCAAGCATATCATTTGAATGTAGAAAGGAAGAGAGATTTTGAAGTGCGAGGATTGTGGAATGAAACGGACGAACTCTGACAAAAAAATTCATAAAGCCAGTTAAGTTAACATTTAAAGTATAAGTTTTGAAAAATAGGTTACCTAAAGGCGACAACATCTCCCGGTTGGAAATTAACAAATTGAATTTGATTATACCGATTTCCCTTCAAAACGTTCACAAATTGAGATTTATCTATAGATACATCTTCTTGCCATTCTAAGTTGCACTCAATCCCAGTGAGGAACGTTTCATTTTCTTCAAACTTAGTTTCTTTAGGAAGGAGTCGACCTTCAAACACTATGTTCTGTATTTCGCCTTGGATTTCGACGGCGCGAATTGAGTAAGAGGCGCGCTTGAATTCAGACAGTGAACTGTTGAAAGCCGTATATGCAACGAGAACCATTGATTCACGAGTCAGTGGATTTGAACGAGTGATTGACACAACGTCATCATCCAACTGATCAATGTATGTCTGAATCAATAAATTATTAATCTGTGATTGGATCAAGTTAAAATCAAACCATTCAGTAAAAATTTCCCACCTCAGAATACCCTCCTTGACCCAACTTGAAATGGATTTTGTTCAAAGTTCTTCTAGCAAGAAAAATTCCACTATCAAAATTCACTTCTCCTGCAGATTTAGGATTTTGTGAAAAACTTGTGTACAATCGCGACTCTTTAACTACGTGTATCTAAAATAAAAAGTTATTTGTGAGTATAAATATCTCTTGTAAATTATTAAGAATGGTCCATTTTACGTGATGTGGAACAATGTCGTCATAACCTCGATTAGAGCCAACTGCGCAAGCACCAAATGAAACTAAAGCTGCAGTAGGAAGAACGTCCTTGACACATCGCTTCTCCAGTGGACTCGGATTGTCATGTGTTTGATCAAAGAAAAGAGCATCAGCCACAGCTGGTGGAGTCGTGTTTTCGAAAGCACCAACTGGTTTACCACCTGAATTCCATACATTAAATTATATTCTTGTAACTATTTTTTGGTTGTAGATATACCATATCGAAACAAAAGTCTTCCCTGTTCATGGCTATNTAGTGGACTCGGATTGTCATGTGTTTGATCAAAGAAAAGAGCATCAGCCACAGCTGGTGGAGTCGTGTTTTCGAAAGCACCAACTGGTTTTCCACCTGAATTCCATACATTGAATTATATTCTTGTAACTATTTTTTGGTTGTAGATATACCATATCGAAACAAAAGTCTTCCCTGTTCATGGCTATTCCACGCCTGTTGTGCTTCTGTAAAATAGGTCAAATATTAAAAAAATAAATAAACTAGAACTATGAAGTTGGGACTACTTAAAAAGAATTACCTCGAATAAGGACATTAATTCCAAGATGGTTTACGAAAACATTATCCTTCGCATCAGAATTTGTAAATAATTCGGCTACTACAAGAAGTTCAGGACGAACTGCTCTAGCGGCATCAATCAAATACTCTGCCACATGGAGAGGAGTTGAGTGGCAGTTATCGAGTCGAATACCATGGAAAATTGATGCTACCAGCTCAACATATTGACGCATGTAGGCCCAAAGAAATGGTGAAGCTTCATAGGAGGTCCCATATCTGTAAATGAAATGAAAATTTAAAATTACCATCCCATACTTACAGAAAATAACTAAACTCTAACCTTAATTTGATACTATCGCTCCATGCAATGAGTTCCCTTCTCAGATAAACATTTGAATCTGCATCAGCGAAATTCCGGAGCGGATCATCATTCATTACCCATCCATTGTGAGCCATCACGAATTGAGCTGTCGTTGAATCCGGTTCAAGCAAAATATCCTTTGATTCGTCAATTCCAAGAATTTCTGCGAAGTATCTGGAGTGGTAGCAAGGTATGGAAATAACTTCCGCTATTCACAGTATAAGGAAAAAGGGTCGCCTTGAAAATGAAAAAAAAATTTTTCTATGTTGTATTCACCTATGAGTAAGTGGTTGCGCTTTGGTTACTTTTGGATACTTTGGTCCACCTTCCTCAATTCTCTCATAACGAATTCCAGCAATTACATTCTCCACTGCAGCATTCAGATGGTTATTGATCAAAGCTCGAGTGGCTTCATTTAGCTCTTCCACTTTCCATCTTGGAGTATTCCTACAAAAAATATTTTGAGCCCATAAACCATTTTAGATGCATAAAAATCATAAAATCAAACGTTGTCTTATATCCTTAAAAACCGTACCCTCCTACTTTGGATCCAAACCTACTGTAGGTATGTGAAACTTTGATAGTAGTTTCATTGATGGGAGAATCTAGGCGACAATCTGCAACACTAATTAGATAAAACTCTTCCAGTCGCAACTTGCGTATTTGTTCATGGAGGATGACACGGAGATTATTTAGATGTTCTTCAGAAATTAAAGTGTCTGGGACACCTCGTGATGTCCAGTTTCCATCTGCCACTTCGTTGCTGATATTTACAAGCAGTCTATCCAGGAGATATGCCGGTATCAAATGTTGTGAGCTCTGCAAATTATATGCCGCTTCGGGATGATCCTTTAACCAGGGACTTTCATTGGCTGTATGGTTTAGAACAATGTCACACAGTGAAAGAACCTGCACCAGAATGAAAGTCAGAAATGAACTTGAANTGTCACACAGTGAAAGAACCTGCACCAGAATGAAAGTCAGAAATGAACTTGAAAAAGCTAAGTAAAGTAGACTGAACTCACACCCCATTCCTTTTGCATACGAGTGATGAAGCTCTTCATATCACTCCATGAAACATTTCCGAAGACTGGATTTGGCTCCAATTGGTTCAAAATGCTGTAACCACTTCCACTTCCACCTAGTGACTAAAATAAAAAATAAAATCAGCTAAATTATTAACGTGATTGATTGATTAAACCACATATCCACCTGAACTGGTGTGAAATGTATAAAATTGTATCCGATTTCTTTGGCAACGGATAATCTTCCTTCCCAGCCATTGAATTCTCCAAGACATTTAGCCATATATGTTATCATACTAATAGAATCCAAGCACAGACTTCCATTAATCGTTTCCAGATCCGGATCAACCAAAAACCAGCCTCCGCCTAAGCGATCACTGAAAAACATACATTCCCAATTTCGTATTTAATACATTTGTACATGTAAACCTCCCCAAATCATACAAGAAATTNTGAAAAACATACATTCCCAATTTCGTATTTAATACATTTGTACATGTAAACCTCCCCAAATCATACAAGAAATTCGCGCCTAAATACAGGAGGATAGCCCCTCCGTCTTGTTTGGACTCACTCTCAAGCTAAGGTTCCAGTCGCCTAATCCAAAGTCCATTCTTAGGTATGTACCGGATATCCGGTCTTCGTATATTCGACATGGAAAAATGTCCGGATAGTCTATCCATGGGATATCATATAGTAGAAGATATCCGATGGATAAACTATCCAGACGTTTTTTCATGTCGAATATACGAAGACCGGGTAGTATATCGTATATCGTATAGTCATACCTGATAACCTAGAAAATTTCAGAGGGGTGTCCGGACAAGATTTTTCGAACTTCCAACCCGGCTCGCGCCTTTGGCGCTCGCCAAATTGTGTTGAACCGCTTAACGACAAAAAAATTATTTTTTTTTTGCATTATCTCTATTTTTTACTAAAGTTAATACCTCTCAGTAGGCATGTAAACGAGTCGAGCGAGCAGAGTTTTTTGTTGACGCGGCTCAGTTCGCTAAAATTTCAACTCAGCTCGGCTCACGAATCGCATGCGTTGGGAAATATCAGCTCAGCTCGGCTCATTCCTCAACTCGCACGAGCAGCTCGCGAGCCGACTCGTGAGTCATATTTTATTTATATTCGAAAATTATTTTCTACTTCAACGTTATGGTTACAAAAGTAGACTATGGGGAATATACAAAAATATTCGAGATTGCCACATGTCCTACGTAGACGTCCTATTCACCATTTGGTGAATAGAACTTTTTCAAGAAAACAATCGGTTGAAACATTGTACGTCTAGCTTTGCTCTTGTAAACAAAATTAAAAAATGATGAACAGATTAACAGATTAAGTAACAGTTACTGACATTATTTAAGTTAATGTAATTCAATAATCTTTTGCACAGACTGAGCCAAAAATGTCTTGATCGGTAACATAGATTCAAGTGAAAGTAACGAAAGTCAATGAGTTGACATATTGTCTATGAAACAATTAAATAAATGACAAAACTAATAGCGTTATCCTTTCGACGACGTTAAGGTTGTTATTCATACCATATAATAGTAAATTTTAGCAATTTACTTAAAAATTTTAACCCGAAAATTTACAGAGCTAGCTCACGAGTTATTCCCGATACTCGAGTGAGCCAATGCTCCAGCTTAGCTCGGCTCGTGGCGTGTTCATTTACAAATGAGTTGAATTATCTCAGCTCAACTCGGCTCAAACTCGACTCGCTCGTTTAGCTCGCGAGCTGGCTCGGCTCGTTTGCAAGCCTACCTCTCAGGAATCAACTAAAACTTAAAATTTAAATTTTAAATTTTAATTAAAAATTTAGATTTAAAATTTTTAAAATTTTTAATTTCTTTTTAAATTTTATAATCTTTCAATTAAAGTAAAAAAAAATTTTTTTTTCCACCATCGCGAGGTGCCCCGTTGGGCCGAAAGCCCAGCGGGGTGTCCGTAGTACCTGATAGTTCCAGGTTATCAGGTATGCGTATAGTAGAAGATATCGTCGGATAGTTTTAGTTGATTATAATGGGAAGAAATTTCACGCAGTTGTTAAATAATTTTATTGAAATCTATTCCGAAATGTAAAAAATTTTTGTTAGATTTTGGCTTGAAAACTAAGACAGAGAAATTAATTTTAGAATAGTTATTTAATATAAATATACGTACAGGGCGAACCAAAGTCTTTTACCACCATCATAGACTTTTGATCTTTATACAATGGATTCCGGGTGTAAATTAGCCTTTACCGCCAACAGTAGATGTCAGATTCGTAATCTAGGTTGCTTATTTGTAGAATAGCCCCTTCGGGAATTCGGGTAAGTGTTAAATTAAGACTTACCAAAGGAAGATACTGGTCCGGATTTCAATAAGTTATACCTCAACCAATCAGAAACTTAACGCATATTACGAATCTAAGATTCATCGTCGGCCGTCAAGTCGAATTTTTGAAAAAATTATTAGATAATTTATAACAAAATATTTTTTGTATTTTTTTTTAATTTACACACTTTTATAATGAGATGCAGAGGATACGATTTCTTAATATTTTCTTTTAGTTTTTTTTAGGTTTAGATTGTTAGTTTTTCTTTAGGTTTAGGTTGTTAGGTTTTCTTTAGGTCTAAGTTGTTAGGTCATTAGTTTCTCTTTAGGTTTAAGTTGTAAGAAATAATTGAATAATTAATTATTGAGTTGCTAAGAGGATCAACAATTTTTTTCGTCTCTTCAATTTTCGATTTTTTTTTTGCATTTTCGAGTGAGTTCGACAAATTGTTTTTGAATGATCAATTGGACGATAACATCATACAAGTGGTGATCATCGAAAATTCTTCAATCTGGAGATTGACACTCTTGGACCATCATTTCAAAATCGTGACAAGGATCAAATCAAAGGGAACAGAAAGAGGTCTATTTCAAAATATTAATTCAATATCAACAAAACATGATCAAGATTCCCTGACAACCTAAAAATCTCTACTTGGAGTTCTGAAATCAACGAATTCAACCAATTAACACAAGCTAAGTCTAATTTTTTTTAAGTATATGTGACGATCCATGTTACTACCATTCTTTCACTCGTTAAAAAATAGAAGATACTATCACGGAATCTGAATTTATTTAGAATCAATCCGATCTGACGAAGATTTCTAAGATACACAACCCGGTGAAGACACTTCTAACAGGACACTTTCTCTCTTCTGACGACTTCCACTGTGGAGTAGACACATTTCGGAAAAGACACTTTTCCAGCTGGACTCTTTCCCTCTTCATGACAACGGGCTCTCCAACCATTTGAAAACCGAATCTGGTCTTTTGACAAGCTAAGTCAAATTTTCTTTTACATATAGTATATGTGGCTCGAAAGACTACTTTATCTTTTCTTGGATATATTGGATTTTTAAGATACTATCACAACATCTGTATTTATCTAGGACTCTTTCAAAATGAATTTCTCCTCTGCATCTGGATTTTCAAATCAGTTCCTTCCTCCTAGGATTTCAAACAAAATACTTTCCAGAAAACAAAGAAAGGCTGCTAAGTTAGGTGAAATAAACAGGATTGGGTTTGAAGCGGCAGAACAATTATCCTTGAAAGAAATCAATGATTCCAGCTGTAGCAATCAAGATGTAGTTTTAGACAACCACAGACTCAAAAATGACTGAATCCATACCAAAAGTCGTTCCATCTACTTCTGCACAAAGAAATCCGATTCGTGATCTTGGAATCTCATGGCTAACCTCAACCCTGGAGTTTGATATCGAATGTGCAATTTCTAAGAATATTCTATGGGAACGGTTCGAAACATACCGAAAATCTTTACATCTTAAAGGCGTCACTCCAGTTACCTTAGGAAACTGGGTCAAAATATGTTTTCCCCAAGTATCATCGAGACGCAGAAACATGTGGTTTCAATGGGCCTCATTTCTTTGGAGTTAAGTAGAAGACAGAAGAATCCATAAGTTCTAATAACATTGGTTCCAAATTAGCTTCATTAAGATCAGGCATACCTAAGCTCCACAGAGTAAGAGGAGCTCGTTTCGCATTACGATCTGCACTAACGGAATGCATCAATAACGTTAACACCAATAATTCAGAGGAATCTTGGAATGATCTTCTATTCTTCCCATACATCACCCTACAAGTACCAAACCTTGATGATAAAGTGCTCAACCTTACTACTGTGGTCAAAAAGAATAACGAAAACTGGAATTTGAAAAAAAAAGCAGTACCCATGAACATAATGGACAAAGAATACTCCCCTTCTAAGATATGGAAAAAAGTGGAATCAAAGCTGGGAGATGGAGACATTTCAGGAGCTATACGTCTTATCACTTCAGACGATACTATTGCGCCTGACACCGTCGACACACTTGACACACTTAAACAAATACATCCCCCTCATCCAACTCCTAACAATTTCCCTACAAATTACGACATTGAAGAGTTTAATTGGATCATCGAAGAACCTGAAATCTTGAAGGCAATTTCTTCTTTCCGTCCTGGCTCAGCTGCAGGTTTAGATGGCTTACGTCCACAAATCTTGAAAGATCTTCTGTTTAGTCATTCGAATACTGAGACTAGTGATCTACCAGAATCAATCAAGAGAATATTGGATTTGATTTTATCCGATAAAGTCCATGAAAGTATTTGTCCCATACTTTTTGGAGGATCATTAACCGCTTTTTCAAAAAAAAACTGGAGGTATTCGGCCCATAGTTGTAGGGAATACATGGCGACGTCTAGCTGCTAAAATCATAAAAAAAACACAAATTTCTACATCTTTATCACTTGATTTTCTCCCTAATCAACTTGGAGTTGGTGTCCGAGGTGGTGCAGAAGCAGGAGCCCACTCGGCAAGATCATACTTCTCGTCGTCACACAACACAACACAAGCATTTGTTAAAATTGATTTCAAAAATGCTTTCAACGAAATCAGAAGGGATACATTATTGGAGAAAGTGAAGATTAGGCTTCCTGAAATCTACCATTTTGTTTACCAATGTTATAGATATCCCAGTAAAATTTTCTATGGTGACAATTTACTACTGTCCGATCGAGGTGTCCAACAAGGAGATTCTCTTGGACGTGCTTTATTCTGTCTCATCGTTCAACCAATTGTCGAAGAAATCAATTCAGAACTTAACATATGGTACTTAGACGATTGCACAGTAGCAGATTCACCAGAAAAAGTTTATGAAGACCTTGAAAAAATTTTTCTTCTGGCAAGTGAAGTCGGGCTTTCTCCAAATTTCTCAAAATGTGAGATCGCCATCCTGGGATTTTGCGATGAAGATATTCAGAAACTTATTTTCTCAAAATTTGATCAAATCAGTCCTGGAATTCAAATTATTAAACCATGTGATGCCACTCTTCTAGGATCTCCCATCTGTAACGAAGCAATTCAAAAATGCCTTGAGAATAAAACAAACAATCTGAAAATATTTGGAGAACGTTTGATGAATATTTCAACTCATTCAGCCTATTTTCTTCTAAGACATTCATTCTCCATTCCCGGCTAATTTTGTTCCTACGAAGCTCCCCCACATGGAAAGATGAATACAGTTTAAGTCTATACGACGAAACCCTAAGATCAATTCTAGAAAAATTATCAACTCAAACCTCAGTGATCAGGCTTGGTTACAATCCTCACTTCCCATCAAAAAAGGCGGTCTTGGGATAAAACATGCAGTAGATTTGGCGATTCCGTGTCTTCTTGCGTCTTTCTACAGTGTCGAAAATCTCATTTCTACTTTATTACCTGAATATATGCAAATTGATCCTTCTTTGAAGGAAGCTGAAGAAGTTTGGTCTTCAAGAAACCTTGAAAACATTCCAGAAAAATCTACACGAAAATTCGAAAATTTTTGGGAGGAACCTCAACAAAATATTCTTCTTCAATTCCTTTTCTCAAATTGCTCTTCTGATGAAGACAAGGCAAGATTGATATCTTCAACTATTCCANCAAGGCAAGATTGATATCTTCAACTATTCCAGAAACTGGTGCCTGGCTTGGTGCTCTACCATCACCTCAACTTAGAACTTTACTGATTGATGAAGTTTTTAGAGTTTCTTGTGGGCACCGTCTTGGAACTCAAATTTGGTTCTTACATCTTTGTTGCTGCGGTTTTGAAGTAGGCGAAACGGGATTTCACGGTCTTTCTTGTAAAAAAGGAGAAGGGAAATTCTCAAGACATGATGGAATAAATGATATCATTCTCAGAGCGCTTAGATCAGCAGGATTTCCATGTATTAGAGAACCTCCAGGTCTTTCAAGATTAGACGGAAAACATCCTGATGGAATGACGCTAGTACCCTGGTCGAGAGGAAAATCTCTTGTTTGGGATTTCACCTGTATTAATACTTATGCTCAATCATACATTTCTTCCACATGTAAGGAACCAGGAGCAGCAGCACTAATAGCCGAAAACAGGAAGATCTGGAAATACAACTTTCTACCTGAAAATGAGTTCTATTTTGTTTCAGTAGCAGTCGAATCAAGCGGAGTTTGGGGACCTAGATGACTAAATCTTTTGAAGAAAATTGGAAAATTCATTCAAATTGCATCAGGGGAGCCAAGATGTACATCCTTCTTAATTCAACGAATCAGTTTGGCAATTCAGCGTGGTAACTCTGCATCGATTCTGGGAACACTGTCAAAAGGATAACATCTAGAAGAAATATTTACCTGTAACTTATCACCATTGTTCATTTTCGTTTAAGTCAATTTCAATTTTTCTTCATTTAATAATCCCTGTTCTATTTTTGAAAGTAAAAATAATTATTGTAAGTTTAAAAAAAAAAAAAAAAAGTTGTAAACTTTTCTTTAGGTTTAGGTTGTGAGGTTTTCTTTAGGTTTAGGTTGTGAGGTTTTCTTTAGGTTTGGTTGTTGACTGATTGATGTTGTTGAATGAATGATGTCAGATTCCTAATCTGCATGAAAGTCGATCTGGTCGATTAACGTATAACTTGTTGCAATCCCGACCACTACTTTTGGGTAAGTCATACTACAGCAAAAGTTTTTTTGACAGAAATCTGTTAAATTTTTGCAAAATTTGAGCGCTAACAATGGATGTCAGATTCGTGATCTGCGCTAAATTTCTAGACAATTAACGTATTACTTATCCGAATTCCAGAGTGGGCTATTCTACAAATGTTTCATTGTTTTATACAAGCATCTACATCATATACAGTAAAAACTATTCCAGCCTGCAAAATAAATTTTTTAAGCGAAATTATACTTCAGGTAAACCTTGCAATCTTTATACAGGGTGAGTTTTTATTACTATCCAAGAGAGCTTGGTCTCAACCGCTGTTTGACTTCGAATAAGGTATTTTTTGAATCCACTCGGCGGGAATTGTCCGACGCAGAGTTAATCCACGACGAAGTACTTCACATTCTCTTAGGACAGAGTTGGTCATCCCATTCGACTCATACAGTCCATGTCACTTACAAAGNCGAAGTACTTCACATTCTCTTAGGACAGAGTTGGTCATCCCATTCGACTCATACAGTCCATGTCACTTACAAAGAGACGGGTTTTGAGGATCATGACTAAAATACTGACAAAATGCTGACCAATGTTATCCCTTATTTGTAAGTTGATCAGCCTTTTCTCGGTCAGCATTTTGTTGGTAAGCATTTTAGTCATGGCACTAATTTAGACAATTTTGACAGAAACTAGTCAAAGACGACTAAAAAGGTCAAGGTTCTTCACAGAGTNCAGACGGGTTTTGAGGATCATGACTAAAATACTGACAAAATGCTGACCAATGTTATCCCTTATTTGTAACTTGATCAGCCTTTTCTCGGTCAGCATTTTGTTGGTAAGCATTTTAGTCATGGCACTAATTTAGACAATTTTGACAGAAACTAGTCAAAGACGACTAAAAAGGTCAAGGTTCTTCACAGAGTTCGTGATAATTATCAAGCGTGAAAAACCTTTTTTTTTTTTTATTTTTTCAAATCAATTAACGTGTTGCATATTTCGCATACAATACTCATTAAGCTCGCTTTTTCAGAATNATTTTTTCAAATCAGTTAACGTGTTGCATATTTCGCATACAATACTCATTAAGCTCGCTTTTTCAGAATTCATACAAAATACACATATTATCGAAAATATTTTTTTTTTTAATTATCAAAAAAACGGATAATTATCAAAAAAAAAATACGAACCCTGATACTTCAGGGATCGGTCAAATATACTTGACTACTACGATGTACGACGATGATGCATTGATTATGGATTTTAGATTCCCCAAACAATATTACAATTAGTTGGATTGTGTGAGACTGTAGGACGAAAAATTAAAAACCATCATCAATACCTGTATAAACTCAGTTAAGATTTGTTCATAAACATTTAGATCAACCAATTGATTTGAGTAAGTGTCAACATCTTAATTTCAAATGCTTTGATCCAAAGCAAACGAACAGCAACAAACTATTCACGAAAATCAATGAGCTTGAATAAAATTATCAATCCATTTATTGAAATGAAGCGTGTATTGTATCAATACACGCTTCATTTCACAATGAATTCACTAATTAAACTAAATCCAACTGATTAATCACAAAACTGAAAATCTCTTTACCAAAGGTCGGCGGTTTACCCCCCGTTTCGTTCCCGCTCTCTAAAAATTGTACCGCCTCGCTCCGCTCTCGATCTCGCTCCCTAAAAATTGTACCGCCTCGCTCCGCTCTCGTTCCCTGAAAATTGTACCGCCTCAGTCTGCTCTCGCTTCCTGAAAATTGTAAATCCTCGCTCCGCTCTCGCTCCTTAAAAATTGTACCGCCTCGCTCCGCTCCCGCTTCCTATAAATTGAACCGCCTCGCTCCGATCCCGCTCTCGTTCCCTATAAATTGAACCGCCTCGCTCTCGCTCCGCTCCTTAAAAATTGTACCGCCTCGCTCCGCTCCCTCTAAATTGTACCACCTTGCTCCGCTCTCTCTCCGCTCTCTCTCCGCTCTCGCTCTCGCTCCCTCAAAATTGTATCGCCTCTCTGCGCTCTCGCTCTTTTAAAATAGGATATATTCGGTCGACTCTCGCTCCCAAAAAATAGAGCCGTCTATGGAAATCCATCACCTGCTGTACGAATTTTTAAATCTTAGGGATCCACTTCCACTTTTGATATTGTTATAATTGAAAAAACATTTAATGGAACAAAATTTGGCCAAAATTGCTTACATGAATTCTAGAACAAGCGCGCTTGCTAATGTTTGCCAACTCCAGTGAAGCTACAAGGGTTACCAACACAACGCGAATAGACAATGGAGAGGTTGCTGAAGTGACTAGCTTTTGATGTGACGATTTGTTATCGAACGAGTGATTAGCGAAGATTAAATTACCGAATTTTTACGATAATGTAATAAACTGAACTTCAGTAGAAATCTCGCTCTCGCTCCCAAGAATTTCTTTCGTCTCGCTCCGCTCCGCTCTCGCTCTCTAGTATTTCTTTCGTACCCCTCCGCTCTCGCTCCCAAGAATTTTCCCCGTATCGCTCCGCTCTCGCTCCGCTCTCGTTCTCGTTTCTAACAATTTCTTTCGTATCGCTCCGCACTCGCACTCGCTCCCTAGCATTTGTTTCGTGCCGCTCGCTCTCGCTCCCAAAAAAATTTCCCGTATCGCTCCACTCTCGCTCTCGCTCCCAAGAATTTCTTTCGTATCGCTCCGCTCTCGCTCCCTCTCTTTATGGGAGCGAATACCGCCGAGGGTTGCTCTTTACAGTAAATTCACAATAATTATTCGATGAAGCATTCAATATTGGAAGGCAGGGCGAAGTCGTTCGATATTCGCCTTTAACATATTCGATATTCGAAAACTGGTATCTCTAGAATTAATTCTAAAAAATCGACTGAAATGTGCATGTTAACTTACAGAGTTTTATCGATGGCGACAAAGTAGTAGTTGTAAGAACCAGGTTTCTCCACGGTTATATCAGCAAATGTTTCTTCATCAAAATGNATTCAATATTGGAAGGCAGGGCGAAGTCGTTCGATATTCGCCTTTAACATATTCGATATTCGAAAACTGGTATATCTAGAATTAATTCTAAAAAATCGACTGAAATGTGCATGTTAACTTACAGAGTTTTATCCATGGCGACAAAGTAGTAGTTGTAAGAACCAGGTTTCTCCACGGTTATATCAGCAAATGTTTCTTCATCAAAATGATTATCACTTAAATCCAGTTCGTGATATTCGCTTCTCTCAAATGCACGCTTGATGTAGTTAGTAAAAATTTTTATTTTTACGCCATGAAGGGAAGGAGATAATTTGAATGTTAGCGTTGTCCCTACAAAACCATAACCAATTATTAACCGCGAACAGCAAAGCTGTGGTGTGGTTTATATGATGGATGATGTATAGTCCGTCTGTTTCGGTCTCTGATGATAATTTCATGTTACTGGTTCTTGTTGCTGAAAAAGCTTCAATCTCTATAATCGCAAATTTGAAGCATATATGCAATAGTATTTTTATGTATCTCTACTTACTACCAATCATGATAGCAATTTTTAGTATGCATATAGTGTGTATTAGTAACGAATGAACGGAGATACCCACTCTAACCAACCCTCACCCACTTCCATCAGTTATGGGCAACAAATCTGGCTACGGGAGTGACTTAAAACTTATACCAATATACCATATGATACCAAAATATGTTATCACACAAATTTTGGTTTTCATACTTTTCTGCTCGACTTAAATATTACAACAATAAAACAAAAATTTGAACGTCAAACTGTGAATCGTTGCCCATAACTTATGGTGGGATTGGGTGAGGGTTGGTTAGAGTGGGTATCCCCGTTCATTCGTTACTAATACACACTGTATATAGTACAATGCTTTTTCATTGGCATTACTTATCATACATTGCTTAAGCGGTATTTTCTACTCCATGGTATAGGGTACTCCGAGCTATTATCGGAGTAAATTTGACCCCTATCTCTGACCGGGGTGCTGACACGGCTACCATGGGGTTAAGCATTGTATGTTACTTATGGCGTTTCAGGGTTAATCCTAAGTTCCAAATTAAGTGAAAGAAAACTGAATGAACCGACCTCGTTGTACTTTCACGAGAGCATCTTCTCCAAAAGTTTCTTGCTGCAGCCAGAGTAACCTTTCTTGTGGCACTTTTGCCATTGTTTTCTGGTTTCTTTTGTTAATCACCCCACCAGTCACCCACTCAAACTTCTAAATTATTTGGTAAATAATACAGAATCAAAAAATATGTTAAACTCAAAAACTTAAACAAACAGAAAACGGGAATCACCCTCTGGAATGGGCATCGGCCACTACTCACTCACTGCCCACTATTGTTTTCTTATCAGTAGTGTTTTGCATGGCTCAGCTTTTGGTGTGTGCCAGAGCCACTGGCTCAATGAGCCGTGGCTCATGGCTCACCCGAGCGGTGAGCCAGCTCATAAGCCATGGCTTTGGCTCCGCACTTTTGTTGAGCTGGCTCATGAGCCAGAGCCATGGCTCATACCTCAACATAAAAAAAAATGTTTTTTTCCGTTAATATGCACATTTTGCTAAAAGTGAGAATGACTTAGTGAGAATAAGCCACCACAAATCATAATTATGAACTGGCTAAAGGCAAATTAACTTTCAGTGACCAAAAATTCCGAAAATTAAAAAAAAAAAGTGATAATTTGGAAGAAAAAGAAATGAAATATTATGGAAAAAGTGGAAGAATTTAGGGGAAAAGTTGAGCCATTGAGCCATGGTTCACAAGTTTCGTTGAGCTGGCTCATGAGCCATGACTCTGGCTCAAAATTACTACATGAGCCAGAGTCATGCACAGGCTCTGGCTCAGAAATTTTTGTGAGCCATTGAGCCAGACTATGCGTAACACATCTTTGCAGTAAAGTCTGGTACATACACTTGTTAAAAGTAGCTAGATGTAGTGGACGCTATATCTAACAGTGTGGCGAAGAAAAAAAACATTTGTTTAAAACAGTGTTTAAAATATGTTTAAAACAACTTTTTTTTTTTTAAACAGTGTTTTAAACAAACTGAACCTTAGCTGCAACACACACGACAAATGGACGATAAAATCCTTATTTGCATTTTTTTTATTAATATTGCACTACGCATTAATCGATGTCCTGACGACTACCCGTCTAGCAGGTTCTTTTATCGCTGATGTTACAATTCAATTTTTTTACATGTAGAACACTTCCTTAACAATTAAATACCAATTTCAGTTGTTTCTTACGTTAATCTAGGTCGTGTGTGTTGTATTTAATTCTGAACTGGGATTTTCATGGTTAAAGACAAAACTTAAAAAAATAAGGTTAAAAAACATAAAAAACAGTTTTAAACAATAAAAACGTTTTTTATGTTTTTTAAATAAAAAACAAAAAAAAACAGCAACACTGATATCTAAGCAGTTCTGCTGCTAGAAGTGGTCTAGCTGCTGTTTCTAGGTGCTTTTGTTCCTAGAAAGCTTTACTTTTCAATTATTTTTCTAAAACCGGGTATCAATTATTCTCGGCCGAGATTTATATCAATCGAAAGATTATAGGATAAGTTATTTAATTCAAAAAAAATTAACCGGTAATGTTCAACCGTGTAATTTATAGATACATTTTATTGAATAACTCAGACCTGCCACGATTAAATTATTTTCGGCGCGATGAAAAGTTGCTAAATTTGATTTACTATCGATTAAAAATAGTACCGTAAAAGTGCCTAACTTTGTACGGGCTCCTTGAACAAAATCAAAAAGATGTTAATTAATATTTTATAAAATGCATTCTCTTGAAATATTGAATTAAGAAAATCAGTACATGCTCCGCTAGTCGTCGAATCGTAACATATAATTTTCTTAGATTTTTTAGAAACATTAAAAAAGAAGTTTTTATTAACAAACACAAACTAAAACTTAGTCAAATTTTTTGTATGCCAACATCATACCCCTTTACATTGAGATTATAGATAGTGTGACAATGGCAAAGCAGAATACGTTGTCTCACATGATTGGCTATGTACTTTAAGTTTGAGACTTCTAATATTTTCTAATTTAAACCAAAAACGGCCACTGTCTAAAGTTAGGAACTCAAAAATGAGTAAAGTGTCCTAACGTTGAACGGGCACTTAACTTTGAACACTTACCTTGTTTTTTTTTACAAAATAAAGTGGGATATTTAAAAAGTTTAATTATAATTTAAGTATAAAGAGTACGACGAATCAATAGTTACTGAAGCGTTACGGAAGATTAAAAGTGGTCAACTTACGTTGCGTGGTGCATCAAAAAATTATGGAATTGCTCTTGGAACTTTACATAATAAATTGAAGGCGAAACATGATAAATCTGTCGGAGGTATGGCACACTTGGAATGTTTAAACCCAGAAAATGTCTTATTATTTAACACTACCATATTTTTTCTCAGCTCCAACACGAATTTCAAGAGAAGAAGAAATGTCGTTTGTTCAACATTTGAAAATTATCGCTGATTGGGGTCACCCTGTCACTTCCACAGATTTGAAGAGTTTAGTGAAGGATCATTTGGACAAAAAAGGAGTTACTTTTTTAAAGAAAACTACCCTGGTCATAAATGGTTAAAGGAATTTCTCACTCGCCACAAAGGGAATCTTAGATTACGCACCGCTGAGAATGTGAAAAGTCGTCGGTTCAATTTGTTCACAAGGAGAGGAAGTTCAAAACTATTTTGACAATTTGAAGTGTACAATTGACGGAGTTAGGCCTGAAAATCTACTTAACTATGATGAGACTGCCATGTCAGACGATCCAGGAAAAGTAAAGGCACTTTTAAAAAAAGGAGTTAAGTATCCGGAACGAAACCTTAACTCATCAAAGGCAAATGTGTCTGTAATGTTTTGTGGTAATGCTGCTGGCACCATGTTGCCACCTTTTGTTGTTTATAAAAGTGCCAATATTTACGACCGTTGGAAGGAAAGGGGTCCTATTGGTACTAGGTACATGTGCACAAAAAGCGGTTGGTTTGATGGCGTCACATTCACAGAATGGTTTCGGTCCATCATTTTACCATACCGAAAGAAACACCCGGGAAAATTTGTGGTATTGGGAGATAACCTTTCATCTCATTTCACGTCATCGACATGGCTAAACGTGAGCAAATTTCATTTGTTTTTCTACCTCCTAACTCAACACATCTCACTCAGCCATGGGATATTTCATATTTTCGACCACTAAAAGGAATTTGGAGGAAAACAATCGAAGAATGGAAAGTGAAAAATCCATCAATGGGACCAATTTCAAAATCTGATTTTCCATCATTATTGAAATCAACCTTAATAAAACTCGAACCCTCAGCATCTAAAAACATTATATCCGGATTTAGAGCTTCTGGTATTCTCCCATTTAATCCAAATCAAGTTTTAAATAAAATGCCGAATCCAAATTTTTTCCCTAACTCACGCAGCGTAAGTGAGACATTTGTGGATCATCTCAAACAATTAAGATCTTCATCAGTGGTTTGCGGAAGAAGTGGAAGAGGTCGAAGGAGCAATATGAAAGCTGGAAGAAGCATAACAGAAGATCCAGAAGAGTCAGAAATAGAAATTGAATCTGGGGAAGAACAGGAATCAGATGAAGATCTTATATCCGAGAAGCAACCTGACTTAGAAAACGAAAGTTCTCTTGACAATGATACTAGCCTTGAAAATGAGACTAGTCTTGAAAATCACACTAGTCTTGAAAATGAAAAATCAATTGAAAATGAAACATCTATTGAAAATGAAACTATTCTTGAAAATGAAACGATTTATGAATCCCAAGAACTTGAGCTCTTCACAAAGTCAATACACACACCTCCACCAACGAATGAATTTCAAGAAGCTTCAAAATTTACAGAGTATTATGCAGTAGTAAAATGTAAGGTGGAAAATTCCAAGAAAATATTTCATTACATCTGTCTAATCACATCAATTCTTCAATTTGAAAATAGTGAAAAAACTTACATGGGAGTGTTTTTGAAAAAACTTTCCAAAAAATATGTTTTCATTCATCGTGACATTCACAAGGAATTTGAGATCCCAATTCATGATATAATTTGTCGTTTACCCGAACCGACATTAGATAGACGTGGGAGAATGTCATTTTCATTTGAATTTTCTGACGTTTCCATGGCATAAATAATCATATTTCTTAAAATTCAAGCTCCTGATGCTTATAAATTTAATAAAATTATAACAAATATTTTTTTTAATTAAAAAAAATGCATTTTAGTGTTCAATGTTAGGTGCTAGTTAGCTCAAGTTTGTACAAACATTGAAAATAGTGAAAAGTATATAGGGTGTTCAAAGTTTGGAACATTTGTTTCCTAACTTTGAACACTTTCCTAACGTTGTTTGGATAAATGAACTTTTGGAAACGAATTGGCAAGTTCTGCATCCTGGACTTAAGCAGGGTTCTGACAATGATTGGTTTAGTTTTCTTGTCTTGACTAATATTGATTTCAAACTAGGTGGTCTTCGATATGCAATGATTGGAGGATTTGGAAATACGTTTTTAATGGATGGAGAAACTTTGATAATTTGATTAACGAGGTCCTTGGTAGTAGATGCTAGTGACTTTGAAGGTTCGGAGAAAGTGAGAACGAATGGGGTTCTATTTGGTTTGTTTCTAGTTTTCGGGATGAGTAGTGAATTTCTTTGAATAGATTTAACTTTCAGAAACGAATGTTGTAATATATGTAAAGGATATCCTCTATTGACGAAGAACTGAATTAGACAATGAGATTGAGAGATGAAGTCATCTTCTACGGAGCAAATTCTACGTAGACGTAAATAGAAATTGAGAGAAAGGTATGGAGTTCATGGTATGGTGCGGTTGATAGGAGCTGGACATCAAATATGAATGCGAATCAGTTGATTTGTAGTAGATTGAAGTAGAAATATTATCATTTGGAGAAATGAGGATGTCTAGGAATGGGATTGATAATTTCGAAAAACTAGTGGTAAATTTAAGGCACGGGTGTAAATTTGTAAATTGCTCGGTTCTAAGGAAATTGGCATAACAACAAGATTTTCAAATTTGAAAAACTAAAACAAAACTTTCCTACCATTATCAAACCCAACATTTTTAAATTTCTTTACGCAATTATTAATTCTTAATTCAAATCTTCAATTATCTCATCCACTGAAGAAGACAAGTCGAAACGTTTGGTATTTTGAATAAACTTTCTTTTCAAGACAACGTGGGTTACGACCCTCATCACTTTAAATCAAGACCAATCAGAGGATAATAAAATCAGAGGAACGAATATGGCAAAATTACAAAAATAAAACAATAATGATAGACAAAAGATTTTATAAGTTGAGGCATACCATTTATTGTTTGAAGAGGAGAATCGAAATGGATTTTGAAATCCAGCTTTAAAAAATTTATGAAAAAAACGTTTCAAAATGAAAAGGCTGAACACTATGTTTTTTTTCAATTGAGGTTTTCTAAAAAATATAAAGTTTTATTAGTCTGTCTCAAAATGATAGTCATCTGTGTATATCCAAATTAATAGGTTTTTTTTGTGACTCAAAGAAAAGTTATGCTAAATTAAAAAACCTCTCACTTAATCCGTCTGCTGTTTTCGTAAAAAAAATCGAAAATCTATCGCATAACGTTTCAAACAATTTCACTATGGCACCGAATTGAGAAAGCCGGAATCAATTCGCCTTTAAAAAAAAAAAAAACCCCCGTGCTAATTCAATGCAAATATTCACAAGTTTTTGTAGCTACACCCTCCAAAACACTCTTGCTACACATTAAATTTTTGTTTCGTCGTCAGTACAAACCATTTGTCTTCTACACCTTGCCCTCAACTTTGCTCATAATTCCCTAATTTCGATCATTATTAATTATTAAATTTACCATTTTTTTTGTTTGTGTTAAACTGGGCAAAATTGGAATAAATGTCTGGAGGGTTTGTAGAAGGTAGGGGAAGTTGGGCGAACCTGCGCAAAATCGGGGTAAATGTTTATGGAAATTGGACAAGGTAGGTGAAGTTGGGTGAAACTGGGTAAAAGTGGAGGAAATGTCTGGATGGATTGGATTGGATATGGTATGGGAAGGTGGATGAATCTAGGCAAAAGTGAGGGAAATGTGTGGAGGAATTGGACAAGGTAGGGGAAGTTGGACGAAGCTGGAGAAAAGTGTGGGAAATACCAGGAAACATCTGCAAATATTTAGGGAATGGTGGGTGAAACTGACCAAAATTGGTTGGAATATCTGGACACATTTGAAATGTTAGGGAATGGTACGCGAAACTGGGCAAATGTGGAGGAAATGTCTGTAGGTAAGGTATAAGATAGAGTAGGGTGGATTAATATGACAAAAAATGGAGAAAATATCTGGCAAGTTTGGATAAGTAATGGGTCTTGTGGAAAAGCTTGACAAGTCTATGGGCAGTTTTAGACAATAATTTAAATGTAATTAAAAATTTGTCAATTATGAGAAATTATGAGAAATTACACATTCAAATGTGAGATTTGAGAAAGAATTCAAGCATTTTATGAGTATGGAAAATTCCAAATTTTAGACAACTGTTTTTTTCATAGTTAAATGANAGAAAGAATTCAAGCATTTTATGAGTATGGAAAATTCCAAATTTTAGACAACTGTTTTTTTCATAGTTAAATGACATATTAACTACAATTTGTTGCAGATACGCGTTCAATATTAAAATGTTGAAAATTGAGCTTACCTTGAAACGAAGGGATCTTCATATGCTTCTTCAAAATAATCGGGACTCATTGAATCAAGCTGTAGCATTGCTACTGCCACATCTAAAACCAAACAACTCCGCGTGNGAAAGAATTCAAGCATTTTATGAGTATGGAAAATTCCAAATTTTAGACAACTGTTTTTTTCATAGTTAAATGAAATATTAACTACAATTTGTTGCAGATACGCGTTCAATATTAAAATGTTGAAAATTGAGCTTACCTTGAAACGAAGGGATCTTCATATGCTTCTCCAAAATAATCGGGACTCATTGAATCAAGCTGTAGCATTGCTACTGCCACATCTAAAACCAAACAACTCCGCGTGAAGAGCAAGAAATCAGAGACATTTTTCACACTTGGAGAGCAAACGCTTTGCGATATAAAAAAATTAAAAAATCTTCTAGAACAAATCATCAACTCCTTAAAGACAACTATTTTGATACAAACGTAAACTACTTCTATTACGTATCAATATTTAATATTATAGTTACACTTCATTGTATTCCTTCAGTTTCTAGTTCCTATACATCTATCGAACCAAGCTATTCCAGGTCGAAAACCACTACCATTCTCCGAAAATGGTAATCATCACTTTCATTAAGCATTTATGTCCCAATAACTTCTTTGCTTAGGTCCAAGGGCTCAGAGAGCTGAGGTTAACAGAATATCTAAAACTCAAACGCATAACACTGAAACACTTCTGCAAGCAACTGCGAAGACTCTTCAAAATCGAGGCAACATAAGTGTTGCTAAATTAATCAAGGAGTTTTCTCGTAGTCCGACAAGAACTGAGAAAATGAAATCTCATATGAACATGTCAGCGAAAGGTTCTAGATTGGAAAAATTCTTTCCTGACGAAGCTTTGGGAATGCTACTTGAATTATCACTTTCGAAGAGTACTTACAACACCTTAAGATCAGCTTGCAAAGACAAAGGCGCAAATGTGTTCCCGTCATATAGCAAAGTTTACCTTGCTAAACAAAACCGTCGACCAATTTCTACCTCGCTTGCGGTTGATGATACGTCTGCTTCAGGNAAAGTTTACCTTGCTAAACAAAACCGTCGACCAATTTCTACCTCGCTTGCGGTTGATGATACGTCTGCTTCAGGTACTCCGAATATAAGTCCAAATGCTAAATAAAAATGCAACAATGTTGTCAATTTAATTTTTTNGTCTGCTTCAGGTACTCCGAATATAAGTCCAAATGCTAAATAAAAATGCAACAATGTTGTCAATTTAATTTTTTGAAGTGTAATGACTTTCATAATTGTAACATGGACCATGTATAAATGACAAATTATAATTTAAACAAAACATTCCTTAATTAAATTGTTTTTCATATTAATAGTACCACTTGTGGATTTGCTTGAACATACGGCTCGCCGGATTGTTGAATATGGGGAGAAATTCATTTCTGCTAACCTCAAAAGCGAAAATGTTGATACAACACTAATTCTTAGTNTTGTTGAATATGGGGAGAAATTCATTTCTGCTAACCTCAAAAGCGAAAATGTTGATACAACACTAATTCTTAGTTGGGGAATGGATGGAAGCAGTGGACAAGCAAACTACAAACAGAACAGTGCCGCAGAGCCGATGTAAGATACAAATTTATTTGCAGTGACACTGACACCACTCGTCCTCTATGACAACACAACAACACTATGGGGGAATCCAGCTCCTCAATCCACAAGGTTTGTTAGACATATAAAGTTGCAGTTCGCAAAGGAGTCATCACAACTTGCTAAAACGGAAAGGGATACTGTGGAGTCACAAAGTTGGAGTTGAAGCCACATTTGCTAAAAGTTGGCAATAAAACGTGAGTGGTTTTTATGATACATGTATTCATAACTATATCATATGCTTTTATAGCCTCACAATTCGATATCAGCTGCATCTGACTGTGATTGATGGCAAGATGTTAAGCTTCATCACGGATACACCTTGTATGATGACTTGTGGGATGTGCAAAGCTACACCGAAAATGTTCAATAATCATAAAAATAGAGGAACGGAAGCATTTGCAATTAAAAACAATGCTTGGAAGTTCGGAGCCAGTCCCCTGCATCCATATATAAGATTTTTGGAATGCTTACTACATATTTCATATCGCCTTGGAATACAATCATGGTAACATGTAGTATTTGTTGTTATGCTTCAGCCATTTTATAATTCAAAAATCCCTAAACGTTTACGAAATATCAAAGCAATACAGATAATACATAAAACGCTTACTTTTCATATTTCAGGATCAAAAGTAAGGTTTAATTCAATTTAGTTAAAAAATAAAATCATAACCATACATGCAAGAAAGCTATAGTAATTATTAATTTCGCAGATATTCCTAGTTGGATAAATATAATTAGATCGAATTGAATGAGCAAAATTAGAAATACTGCAAATAATAACAACCTGATTACGAAATATTATTTAACATAACTCAAAAAACCTACTCATAATATGTTAACATATTACCTAAATGTACACCACTAATAACCTTCCAAATAAGATGAAATGTAAACTATTTTTATTTTTTTGTTGAAATATTACGAGAAAACTGAAAATTGGTAAACTTAAAGTGTTATATGGTAAATACTAAATGGTGCCCATAGAAAATAAGATTTTGAATTATGGTCTTGGTGGTGTTGGAAGTTCAAACGGCGGAAACACAGCGAGACGTGCGTTTGCGAATGTGAATAAATTTTCTAACATCTTGGGAACCAATCAACATCTGGTTCAAAAATTCAGTGATATTCTTTTCTGCATTAACTGTCAAGTGTCGCTGGATGTGGATTCGTTTGAGCTTTTTGTCAGTCTATATCCTTGGTACCATATGCCTTCGGCCGTTCACAAAATTTTGATTCATGGAAAGGAGATCATGATCAACAGGTATGTTGGTATCTTTTAATAAAGTAATGAAATAATGTCAAATTTTTTTAGTCCATTGCCATTAGGTTTTTTTGGAGAAGATGGTGGGGAGTCCAGGAACAAATTGTACAAATATGACCGACTCTTTCACTCAAGAAAATACAAACGAAGTGTTACAATGGAGGACATGTTTAATCGGGCGTTGGGCACGTCGGACCCATTGTTGTCCTCAAATTTAATGCAGAAACAGAAAGTGCACATATGATCATTTGTTGCTCATGTGCAGCCCCGATGTCTTGGCGTTAGAGGATGTAGAAGAACCAGCCAAAAAAATTCCAAAATTTAGCACGGTAAAAAAGAACATGGACGCTGACTTATCGAATCAGGAATTTCATGAAGATTTGGAAGAGTGGGAAACCACCTTGGACAACGAGGATCAAATTCAACACGACGATTAAAGAATTCGGACTTTTAATCGAGTTAATTAAGTTTGTAAAAAATTTTCAGAATAAGTATGCGAATTAAGTGGAGTATTTGGAAATAAAAATATAATAAATAATTAAAAGCATAGCTTTTGAATATAAAGTAAACTGAATCGCACATTCAAAAAAATTCGCACTAGATTTTGAGTTTTTATTTCAAAATTTCTTAGATTAAAGTTTAAACCCGTAATAGTTTCTGCCATGCCACTTACTATAAGTTTCAAGCGTAATTAACGACAAATTTCGCAAACATACACAAATGTATATGATTTTCTGTTGGTTTTATTAGAATGGAATTCCTGAGAAGAATGAAGGAGTCGTTTAGACGGCGAATGCAAATGGTTATTCGTTGGATTGATGAGTATTTGGAAGGGGACGTTTTCAACCATAATTGGGCTAGTCGCTGGGATCCAATAAATCAGAGATTTGAGCGAATCCCTGTGTCGTCTAGAAGCTCCAACGAGAATTTGTCATACGACATTGATCACGAGATGGAGTTGGGAGACAAATTAAACCCTGATGAGAATGAACCCTGGTGGGACTGGGGACAACAAGATTTCGGACCTTCAGAAGAATGAAAAGTAGTCTTTACCTGATTTATAAATGTTTTATATTACCTGATTTATAAATNGGGGACAACAAGATTTCGGACCTTCAGAAGAATGAAAAGTAGTCTTTACCTGATTTATAAATGTTTTATATTACAATTTACATTTTTGTCGTAGTGTTAATTAAATGTTAAATGAATTCGATTGACTTGCATTTACTTATATTTCTGATGGAGAACGGCTCATTGTAAACAACAGAATGATGGTTAACTTCAACATATTCTTTGAGTAATTTGGAATTAAATATTTATAATAATAAAATAATAATAATAATAATTTATTAAAATTTGATAATTTTGAATATTGATTTTACTACACTATAAATTTCAATTCCTTTCAATAATATAAAATAATAATAATATATAATAATAAATAATATTAAATAAATAATAATAATATTTTTTATAATATTTTTAATAATAAAAAATATTTCATCTAACTGTTATCATTTAGGTAACGTTTATCCTAATTGATTCGGTTTCGGGTGAATGAACTTAGCGGAGCGACAATGCCGACTTAAGTTATTAATAATTGATTTTACAAAAATAAAAATATTTTGCTTGTTGCTAAGGTCTTTCTGTTTCAAAAGGAACCACTGTGCATTTCTAAGTAAATGGAATAGAAGAGGTTAAAGCCTGATTGTTCATATGAACAATCAGGGTCCATAGAGACCGTTTGTTGTCGCTTCGCTTTATAAAGCGAAGCGACAACAAACGGTCTCCATGGATCCTGTGAACAATCACATGATCAAAGCAGAACAACAAAATATTCGGACAAATGAAATGGAAAAGTCTAATCGTCCTGCCAACTATTCTGTACGGAACCTGAATTAATCATAGATTTTTGTTAAGATTTAACCATTTAAAGTCTATTTCAATTTTTCTTCACTTAATAATTCTTGTTCCAGTAGTTTAATTTTGGTTTAAAAAATCTTTGAAATGGCTGAAGACATTGGATTGAAACCTAATTACAAAAAATGTGAACTAACCATCCTGGGAAATGCTAGTCAAGAATATGAATTGGACATCTTGAACAAATTTAATGAAGTCGCCCCAGGAATTTTTTGCTTAGATCTCCTATTTCAGATTTATCCATCGAGAAGATTCTAAACAAAAAAATTAATCAACTAAAATTTTTTGCAGAGCGTCTTAAATTTTCAGCTGTTGTCATACTGCCTGGGCACACAGGTGTAGCACGCTGAAACTAAAGTTTGGGAAATCTAGAATAAGCTTCCGCCATCTATGGTCGTTCAACATTTTTGATCCTTTTTTCTGCATTATTTTGGGGCAGAAACTCTCAGAGTTGCCGTATTTCAAGCTAAAGACAAGAAAAAAAATGAAAAGCCATTACTTCGTGGAAAATCGTTTTTGCTGTAAAAAAAAAACCCTGACTGATGACAATCTGTAGCACAATATCTCACCAACTACACACTCCCACCATCACACCCTTGGATATTGCCAACAAATCAATAACTAACATTGTAATTAAAATGAATAAACTGAAAACGTTTATGAAATTATTTGTTCCTTTTTTTTTCAAAATCATAACTTTTCATCAAACAAGAAAAAGTGTTTTGTGTTCCAATTCTGTTGAAAAGTGACCTTCACCGAATCACAATGGGACCAAAACGCATAAAGCGACCAGTTCCTCAGCCAACTGCTGGACCATCCAAAAAAGTTTGGACTCCGCCAACCCTTCCACTCTGTCCCCGTATCCAAATGTATGGGTTTGATCTTTCCGATAACGAGGAAGAAGCACTATTAGTACCCAGGTCAACCCGTCGTCAAAAATATGGCTTCGACTTGTCCGATGACGATGACGGTCACTATCCCCCTGTTGACCCTGACGAACTTCTTCCCGTCGAGGAATCATCAGAGAGTGACATTCAAATGACGAAGCTGGTAAGTTACAACTCTATGCCTAATTTGAACAAAAATGAAACTTCCATTCCAAATTTGTTTTTTCATAACCTTCGAATTTGTTTCACTTTCTTAATTTTAGAAACTTTTGAACCGCAAGATTTGGATAACCAAATAGATAACCAAAGATAACCAAACCGCGATTGACGCAAAACCCTTCACATAGATTCGCGACGAGAGTTTTTTTCAATCGCGATGTGAGTTTTTAGATATTTTATCGTCCCTAGGAGCGATTTGCTCATATCTGTTCGAAACAGATATTTTTTGTGACGATACACGATTTTGTAATGATGAGAGATGGTGAGTTGAAAAAAAAACCAAAGTATGACCCCTATGTGTGTTTCCACCTCACTCAACAAAGAACCTGCCGATCCCTTTTTCTTCTTTTTCTGCTTTGCTCCATTGTTTTGCTAATCGAATACAGGTTAGTTTTGTGTACAAAACACTGCTACGCCCATTCTGTAATGCTGATAGATGATGAATTGAGAAAAAAAAAACTCGAGGGTTTTGACCCCTGTGTGTGTTTCCACCTGACTCAACAGAACCTGCCGACTCCTCTCTTTGCTTCTCTGGTTTGTTACATTGTTTTGCATTGCTCATTAGAAGGTTAGCTTATAAAGTTAGCGTTAGCATCGAATACGATACAGTAATTAAGCGCGATTGAGTGTACGATTGCACATTCATCTTTGTAAACGCGATTCAGAAAAATTGTCGTCGCGTTTGTAAAATTCGCTGTCGCGACTCTATGTGCATATACCCTTAGACAAAAGCAAGCAAGTCTGGAATCTGGATCCTGCTCCTCAATCTAGACGCCGAAAGCACAATATTGTGCTGGAACCNTCTTCCAATCGAATATTTCAATCGCAATCGTAGCTTATGCTATGTGTAATTAAGCGCGATTGAGTGTACGATTCATCTTTGTAAACGCGATTCAGAAAAATTGTCGTCGCGTTTGTAAAATTCGCTGTCGCGACTCTATGTGTATATACCCTTAGAAAAAAGCAAGCAAGTCTGGAATCTGGATCCTGCTCCTCAATCTAGACGCCGAAAGCACAATATTGTGCTGGAACCNAAAAGCAAGCAAGTCTGGAATCTGGATCCTGCTCCTCAATCTAGACGCCGAAAGCACAATATTGTGCTGGAACCGATGGGACCAAGAGGAGACGCCTTGGACTCAACCATCAAACCAGCTGACATGTTCAAGCTCTTCATAACCCCAGATATTATCCTACGTATCCTGGGGTACACCAATAACAACGGGAAGAAAGGAGTCACAGCGCGACGTGAGGAGGTAGCTCGCAAACTCGAAGCAGGCGTGAGTTCGAGAAAGAAGAGCATTTCCGATTGGAAAGAAATAGATGAGGAGGAACTTTATGCCTTCATCAAAATACTGATGCTTGCTGGAGTTGAGAGATAGATGTATGCATTTTTTGTTATTCAAACGTTATACTTCGATATTTTTAAAAATTAAAATATTTTACAGGCAACAACCAATCAAGGAACTTTGGACTTCCAACCCATTGTATCAGCATAAGGCAATTATCGCAACAATGAGCAGAGATCGCTTCACAGATCTCTAGTGCTACATCCGCTTTGATGAGGCCGAGCTTAGAAGAGGAAGAAAGAACACGACCAGCCCTCTGCCAGGACTCTCACCAATTTTGGAGATATTCAACCCTTTTACCGATATGCTAAAAACATATTTTTCTCCCGGAGCCCATGTGACCGTCGATGAGATGCTCATCAAATTCCGTGGGCGCTCCAAGTTTCGCATGTATATGAAATCAAAGCCGGGTAAGTTGCGTAATTTGTATAAGTGTTTATGTAAAAGTAATTTTTGTTCAATTTACAGAAAAATACGGCCTCAAGGTCTGGGTTCTGGTCGACGCTGAAACTGGGTATGTGCTGGGAATGATGCTCTACCAAGGGAAAGTCGGCGAAGGAAGCGAGAAAGGCCCTGGAAAGACTGTTGTCATGAAACTTTGTGCCAACTACTTTGGAAGTGGTCGAGGCGTCACGGCAAATAATTTTTTTACAAGTGTTTCTTTGGCTAAATCTCTGTTGGAAAAAAATATGACGCTACTTGGAACCATCAACAAGGCAAGGATGGAGGTACCACCAAAAATGGCCAACCCAAAAGGCAGAGAAGCTCAAAGTTCTTTTTTCGCATTTCAGAAAGAGATAACAATGGTGAGCACTTTTACCCTAACACCAACTACAGTCAATTCAGAAACAAATGAAATTTTTTTTTTGAATTGAGTGAAGGTGGTAAAAAAAACTACAGCCAATTCAGAAACAAATGCAGTAGTTTTTTTTTGAGTTGAGTGAAGGTGATGAAAAAAAAACTACTGCATTCGTTTCTGAATTGGCTGTACATTCCAATCTCCAACATTTTCAAAATTTTATGAAATGATTTTAAGTTTCCTATGTGCCGAAGAAGAATCGAACAGTTGTCCTGCTGTCAACTCAGCATGAAGGGATGAATATCCCCGACACTTCAACCAACCCAAAGAAGAAACCACAAATTATACTCGATTATAATCACACAAAGGCTGGTGTTGATGTGGCTGAAGAGATGGTGGGGACCTTCTTGTGCCAGCGAGGTACTCGTCGGTAAGATTATACTAACATATGCAACCAATATTATTTTGCTTCACCTCTTATGAAATTTATCACACAAAATTGAAAATTTGTTTTATTCTAAGATGGCCAATGAAATTTTTTTATACAATGCTAGACGTGGCTGGGCTAAACGCCTACATTCTCTGGCGTTTCCACCACAAGCCCCCCAGCTGCAATCTCCGCGATACACGACGAGTTTTTCTTCGTGAACTGTGCGAAGGACTTATGAAACCTTTCGTCCTCAAAAGATCAGAATCTGCCTTTGCCGCTCAACTTCCTGCACACGTGAAAGAGGTAGTAGGACTAATGGGTGGAAGATTTCCAAAAACCACCAGCATAAATACACCTCAGATTACTATCGGGAGGTGCCATTTATGCCCAGGAAATAAGAGGGATAAGAAGAACTCCCGCAACAAATGCTTTGTTTACCACGCATTTGCCTGTGTTGCGTATACAACAAAAGTGTTTTGCTGCAACAACTGCGAGATCCTCCCAGTTCAACACATGGGAGAGATGTTCAACGATCTTCCGCCTGATGCCGAGGTTTTGGATGTTATATGAGAAATTCCAGAAGCAGAAGAATTAAATAATTAAAAACCATAATTTGTAACTTGTAGCATTGGATTCTGAGTGTTTTTGTCCAAACTTTGAACAAATATTCATACATATCGACGTGTCAAGTCCATACTTTCCGTACAACTTTTGTTATCTGAATATAGTAACCTTTAGTAAAAATAGTCAGGCAGACAGAGATAAAAAAATTTCATAATATTGTTACAACTTTAATTATTTGGTCATAATAAAATATTCAAATAACCAAATTTTATTCTTCAAAATTTACTTGTTTTATGGTTTCCATTTAATTATACACTTAGCGTGTCACAATTGCAAAAATCTGTTGAGGCTGGTTTATGTAAATTTGAAAAAAAAAAAAAGAATAGCACGAAACATTTACGTGAAATTTGGACCCGTGAATTGCAAGTTCATTATTATAAAAATCATTCTGCCAATACCATTTGCCCACTTTTCTAAATCTGCTTATGAAATCGGCTTGAAGTGATATTTTACTCTTTTTTTGAAAAAATTCCAAAAAAAAATACTTAGCTATACCATAAGCGGTTCACTCGAATTGCAATCGTAAGTTAATATTATGAGTCGATGGCAACATCTTCAGGAGATGGTGGGACCCCGTGCTACAAACAAGGTTTAGGCAGGAACACCAAGATGTATTTTTTGCCGTGCCACAGATGGGTGAACAGTCAGGAGGTAAAGCGACCTTGTGCTGTAGTATGACAAGAGTTAATGTCACTCCTTATTCTGTCACAAGTCTCTTTGTATCACCAATTTAAAAATTCCCGGCGGATGCCCATGTACTTATGTGTAAGAAAAGAAGCCTTATGTCACTTCGCCTAATGTCATATTTCATCTTGAGTCACCCATTCCAACCCCACATATGGAAGTTTACTTCTTTTATTGGAAACTTTCGTGCCATAGTTTGAATTTCACATCTTTTTTCTTAATTTCTCTCCAAATTGTATTTACATTCAATTTACACCCTAATAAAATGGAGAAAGAAAAATCATCACTGAAGAAACATTTTCCTGTTGTGTGCAGAAAAAAATTATTGACTTTTGTCATTAGGTCAAACTGGTGTGATTTTGACCACTGAGTCTACCATAGTAAAATTAATAGGTAAACCAAGATTCACAAATCCGCTTTTTCTCACTAAACACTATGTTAAACACCAAAATTAAAAAAGTTGCCAATATCGCATTATGTCACCTTCGCTTTATATCACCAAAAATTTGGGTTCCCTTGGCGTGTGACATTAAACGAATTCCACTGTATATTTATTGAATACTAAAGAAATAACCAATAATAACAGCATCTATTTTGGGTACTCTATCCTTTGGCAAACATTTGGCAGAAATATTTTACCTTTAAAATAATTAAAATCATTATCAACTTTATCAAAAAGTTAAATAATCAATACCAATAATTGTACTGCGTTTGCGCAGGCAGAGTTACGCAGGCGGACTTCATTTATATAATAACTTTTTTTGCGGGAAATATGATTCATGATTTCCATCTCAATTTTTAGTAAATAAGGTCTCTTGCATTTAAAAAATTAATTAAAATGTTTACTTCTGGAAAATTACGCGGTTTATGTTGAAGAAAATATTTTTTGAATACAGGTATCTTTCATTTATAGATGAACAGTAAATAGCCTAAAGTCAAATTCTAAAATTTAAAACTAACCTAAAATCGATCAACTTTAATACCCAAAATCAATAAAATATTTAACTTTGATCCCTTGAAAGAGTCTTAAGNAACCTAAAATCGATCAACTTTAATACCCAAAATCAATAAAATATTTAACTTTGATCCCTTGAAAGAGTCTTAAGGGTGGTATTACCAATAAAAGGTTCAAAAGTCAATGTGACTCGAGTTCCTTTGAACTTGGTTCACTTTGACCTCGAAATCAAAAGTCAATTTCATATTTCTATTTGAAAAGTGAGCTCGAGTTTTATTGAACTTGAGATCAGGGATCAAAGTGACCACAAGAAGTAAAAGTTCACACCACGTGACCATGAATTCCAAAATTTAAACAATTAATTCTGAGATTATATTAAATTTTGAAAAATTATAAAAAAATTTAGTTCAGAATTTATAAAAAATTTAGTGTTTTCAATTAACCATGGAAGAAATTGATACAATTGAACAGAGTCCTGTTAATTACTTTAGCGAATTCGTTTTTCGTTGAAACAATCTAAATTATTTTCTTCTTGTTTTTCTAATCGAAAGTAAACAGACGGGGGTCACAAAAGACAAAAAGGACAAAGCCTGGAGTCGTGTCGAGGAGAAGTTTTGTTGTGTTCCGGGTGTCAAAAAGCGGACTTCCAAACAGTTGAGAACGTGGTGGGCGAATAGGAAAAAGCGTGCTAAAAAAGATGCAAGGAAACAGAAAAATTATTTTATGTTTAGTTTATGGGAATTATAATTTGTATAAATTATACAGGTAACACGGGTGACAAGAGCCATCAAGGGCACAGGTGGGGGTCCACAGGTTAGGGATATAAGTCACGAGACACAAGAAGTCATGTCTATCATTCCATCACAACTCATTCCATTGGATAACCCATTTGATTCTGATGGACAGGGATGTTACTTGGGTAATTGTAACTTCAAATTTTTAATAGTTTTATAAAACCTAGAGTTTATGGTTCTGTTATTCAAATTTCTTGTTTATATGAATAGTCGACCAACCCTATTCTGACAGTCCAGGCGAAACGGGAGAAACTGAACAAGAGAATACAAGTCAATCTGTCTCACTAGTTCCAGCAAATGAGGGAATGGTTTTAGTAAACACTGTCCCAAATGCTACGGTTTTGTCTACACCCACTCATAGTAAAAGTGAAACTAATTATTTGTAGTTAAGCATTCTAATTAGGGACAACTTAAAGAGTGTAAGTTCTAAATTAATTTTACAATAGGTATACGATTTAGCAAAAATTCAAGGTCTGCCCTCATCGATATGGAACNTAAGTTCTAAATTAATTTTACAATAGGTATACGATTTAGCAAAAATTCAAGGTCTGCCCTCATCGATATGGAACAGGAAGAGCACCAGCTACGTATGAAGACTCTTGCTATGGAGTACGAATCAGCACTTGTAAAAAAAGAGATCAACCTCATTCGTCGTAATTTTGAAGTAGAAAAATGCAAATTAGAACTCGAGTACTTGCAAAAGAGAAACCAAGAAATATAAATTTTATTTTCTAAAATTACCCTCTATANCAAATTAGAACTCGAGTACTTGCAAAAGAGAAACCAAGAAATATAAATTTTATTTTCTAAAATTACCCTCTATAATAGATTTTTGAAACGCTCTTCCCGTAAGAGTTGATTTTTGATTTATCACTTCAGGAAGTGTATTTCCGACTGGCTCATTGTAATCGTTCTCGAACAAATCCATTCTTTGTCTACATAATATTAAACTTTATAATTAATTACATTACGATTAACAACTTCGTTATTTTTTTCNATCCATTCTTTGTCTACATAATATTAAACTTTATAATTAATTACATTACGATTAACAACTTCGTTATTTTTTTCTATTAGTTTACCGTGAGATGTTATGTAACACAGCTGTAGCAAGGATTACATTTAAGCACGTTTTCAATTTGACTCGTACAAAATTAACAACAGGGAATCTTTTCTTCCAAATTCCAAACGTCCTTTCAATTGTTGTACGAGTACGAATTTGAGAATAGTTAAACCTAAAAGAAAATATTTAATTCATGTAATAAGTGACATAAAATTTCGAAAGTTAGTTTAGATTTTTACCTTTTTTCTTCGGGTGTGACGGGGTTAGCAAGTGGTGTCATAATGGAGTTCAGTAAGGGGTATCCACTGTCTCCCAAAAGAATTCCAGGAGAAACACCATTTTCAAAAATTAATTGAAATGTTTGAATTATCAAATATTCTTGAGTCGTGTGCTGAGCCGTACCATTTGGCTACAATATTTGTGAAGTTTAGAGTAGAATCACAAATTCACCGAGAAGTATCCCTTTCGGTTTCTAAACATTTCTGCCTGGTTTCCTCCTGGTGACTTTATTTGAATATGACACCCATCAACAGCACCAACTACTCCTAACGTTAAACGATAAATTGTGTTTAAAATGTTTTTAGTTTCTAAAGTTTAATTAATTTCATACCTGGGAATCCAGCAATGGAGTAAAACTCATCCCGTACTTTTTGTGCTTCTAATCCTGTTGGGAATTTCACAAATCGCTTTGTAAGCTTAGCCAGTATCAATGATACTTCATGGACTAAGACTGAAATTTCTGGTTGTGACACACCAGAGAGATCTCCAATCACTAATTGGAAGGATCCAGTACAGTAGTATCGTAAAACGCAAAGGTACTTTAGTACAGGTGGGAGCTGTATTCCTCGTTTTAGGGGAGACTTTTGTAGAGACTTTTCGATTAACTTAACAATATAAATTACCGTTTCTTTTTGCATGTGAAAACGCATTTTAAAATTATATGCGTCGTAAGACTCCAAGGGGTTTTCCCTATCTTTCAATCTTGGTATGGGAATTGACCTAATACAAGCCTTTCTTCGTAACCTCTCTTGATATTGTAAAAATCGATCAATTCTAGATAAATTAACCATTCTCAACTCGAATGAAAGAATTGACCATACTTTGAAGAAGGGTCAAAATATTGACTCGGAGTCAATGACTTTCATCCCAAACCCCGAGTTCACTTTTCATTGGTAATAAGAAAAATTGAGATTGAATCTGAGTTCACTGACACCTGAATCCAAGGGTCAAAAGTCAGAATGACTCGAGTTCACANATAAATTAACCATTCTCAACTCGAATGAAAGAATTGACCATACTTTGAAGAAGGGTCAAAATATTGACTCGGAATCAATGACTTTCATCCCAAACCCCGAGTTCACTTTTCATTGGTAATAAGAAAAATTGAGATTGAATCTGCGTTCACTGACACCTGAATCCAAGGGTCAAAAGTCAGAATGACTCGAGTTCACAAAACTTTTGATAATCTGAAAAAGTGATTTTGGCCCACTGAACCAGGTTCAGAGTTCAAAAGTCACCTTTTGGTAATACCAGCCTAAAGGTACTCAGAAGCAGTGTTGGGAATTCAGTTCAATACAGTTCAGTATTTTGAACTGAACTGAACTGAACTGGAAAGGTCTTGATGATGCAAAAGTACTGAACTGAACTGAACTGGAATGGTCATGAAGATTCGAGAATACTGAACTGAACTGAACTGAAAAAAAAGCTTTAGTTGAATTAATGGACTCAACTGAACTGCACTGAAGATTTGTAAACACAATTAGTGAACTGAACTGAACTGGACACTTTTTCTCAGGAACTGAGCTGGATCTTAACCTCTTAATCCCCAACTACAGCATTGCGAATGCACTATTTATATTTCAGTGTTTTCTTATTCAGTTCAGTTTTTTGGACTGAACTGAACTGAACTAGAAAGTTTTCTTTAGGAACTGAAAACTGAATGGAAACTACCCTTCCAGTTCCCAACACTGTCTGGCTCTGGCTAATCATTTTAATCGGCTAATTACATGTGCTCACCGATATTCTTAAAAACANTCCCAACACTGTCTGGCTCTGGCTAATCATTTTAATCGGCTAATTACATGTGCTCACCGATATTCTTAAAAACACATTTTAATATTGTAATTTTTAATCTGTTTTGTCTGTTCAAAGATTAGTTAATTAGAATTGAATGATTTAATTCTAACTTTCAGAATTATTCAGTTCTTGGAATTTGAAGACATCTTTTCTGAAGCCGTCAACAACATCCACTCCGAAAAGATCCGAAAAGTTGATGGAGTCACTTCGATCAAAATTATGTTGGACACTGTGGCGCGACGCAACTTCTGATACAAGCAGGTGGACCCTGCTCCCACTTTACGCGGAAATCATTGAGACACAATGCAAAAACTTTTGAATATGAATAGTAATCAAGAGAAGTTATCACAATCTTATAAGAAATTTTTTGTGACACAAAGTATTGAGTACCTTGACTCTAAATTTGCATCTCTTTTAGTACAAATGTTATTTTGCTAAGGTACGAGCAAAAATCCAAACATACGAGGGTCGTAGATCACAAGACTTTGATGAACTTTTGTAAAAACTTGATGAAACTCCGTTCATCAGTAGAACTATTTATGGAAATTGGTAGAGATGTTGCGAAGCTCCGAAAACTCGAAGACTTCGACCGAAGTCTTCGAAATATCGAAGCTTCTATCTTCGAATTTTCTTGGCAATCTTCGACGAAGTCTTCAATCGAAGTTTCGAAGGTTAAATTTCTCAATTTGAGCATGTCGACTTACACACATTTTCATTCAATTACATAAAATGATATCGCTAGTTTGTTGTCCTTTGTTTGAAAATTTAATTAAACTACTTCCAGTAAACGGACAAATCCTTAACTTTTTCCATCATAACTTAATACGAACTGGTTACAATTACAAATACTAAAAACTTCTTTGCGTTTAATTTTATTTGTTATATAGAAATAAAATTTTAATTTCTCAATTTACAACGTAATGGAGCGTTAAAATGGCTTCCGCATGTTATTACTGTTCGATTGACATCCCACATACAAAATCCTTCAAACCTTCGATCTTCGATTTTGTTTTTTTCGTTCTCTTCGATCTTCGATCGAAGGGAGAAAATGCCCTTCGTAACACCTCTAGAGACTGGACTTCTCGACTATTTCGTTGGGGGAAAAGAAGAAATCTGAATTTCCTAATCTGTAAATTACTCAAAGAATCTGACACTGACGTGCTTGAGAACTTCCTACGGGAAAATTGGGAAACGGTGACTCACGTGACAAAAGTGTATCGCGTAAATTCTGAATTTTCTCTTCGCCAAAAGTCTAATGTCTAATTTGATTATACAGTGTGTTCGAATAAGAAGGCGAAAATCCGGCACTCGTGTTTTTAAAACTCCCACAAATTAGAGTCATGTGACACTTTTTAACTTAAGAAAAGTTAACAAAACTTTTGTAAAACCGATTTTCAGCAATTTGAGCAGTTCATAATGTGTATAAAATTTTGACATATAGTCAATTTTTTAGTTTTCCCAAAATCATTTTTCAAAAATCTCGCCTTCTTATTTGAACGCACTGTAGAGTGGACCATAGCCTATTCTCTTTTTGCATTTCTTACCGACAACGATTCGGAAATTTATAAGAGAATTATGGACAGATGGAGTCACTGCAGTCGTTGTCAAGGAGTAACAACTTTTCTCCGTTAATTGTCAGGTAAGTTATCATTTTACTATTTTTACTCAACCATTTCATTTTGTCACCTTGTTCGGTTAAGAATATAGTACTTTTTCGCTCAACTTTCGGAGGGCCTTAATTTTTTTTAATTTACGATTGTCTTACCCGATCAACCATATTTTGTGTGATTCTCTGCAGTCAGAATCATGACCCTTTCTCAGTGACTCCCAAAAATCAATGAGTCAGAATTATGACTCTGGGAATCGACTCCCAAAGTTTCGAGTCAGAGTTAAGCCTTTCAAAGTCAGTGATACTGACTCGGACCAAACTGAGAGTCATGGAAAACATTATTAATTTTATGAAATTTAGTGAATTTTTTCTAACGTCTCCAGCAATGATTTCAAATTTTAGTGACATAGTAAAATCTTTGACATTGTAGTAAACGGACGAAAATTGATTCTAAAAGGACTTTATTCGTAACCCAACTTGTAGTATGACTGCTTTTGGGCGAAACTAAAGAATATTTCTATTCTGTTTTTTCTGTGGTCATAATATTCGCCAACAATTGTTCATCAGTTGATGCAAATTGGGAGCGCTCCACGCCACACAGCATCCAATGAAAATTCAAAGTATAAACAATTTTTGGAAAGGCATTGGAGAAATTCCCTTCAAGTCCACCTTTGTTACTACCGTTGAGGTATTTGAACCCTCTCGTTTTCGATTATTATTTGAAGCTTGACAACACCTCTGTTGCCAAATTTCATTCATCCATTCAAAAGTTACAGCCAAAAAACGAAAAACAGAAAATATTGTTTTTTGGCTATAACTTCTGAACCAANTATTCTTTTCTAAAAATATTAATTGTCATAGAATTTGTTGAGTTTTATTGAATAGGTTTACATTTACTTAATTTAAAAAAAAACTATCTCATTGTTGAGAAAAGATACAGTAAAGAGTAGCAGGAGCTATGACTGTTGAAAATAAAGTTAGAAAAATTGTGGGAAAACCACAACTTCAAAATTTAAAAAGTTTATAAATTTATTTTTCTTCTTTCTTTGTTATTATAAAAATCAATTAGTTAATTGTTTAGTGTTGTGGATCTGGAAATTTCGTCCAACAAACTAAGGTGAGTTGGTCGATTTAGACCTTAGCCATAACAATATGGATACGATAGAGATCATTATTTGAAGCTTGTTGAAACCATAGTTTTCAAGTTTCAGTCATCCATTCAAAAGTTACAGCCAAAAAACGAAAAACAGAAAATATTGTTTTTTGGCTATAACTTCTGAACCAATGAATGAAACTGTACAACGGAGGGTTAGGTAAGCTCCAGATAATCTCGCCTAACATATTGATTCATCAAACACGTCAAAATTACAACAAATTTTTTTCTTCGTTTTTCGGGAATAACTTTGGTATTTGTGAACGGAATTTGAAAAGTTAAAGTGCGTTGAATTTCTACTGATGTCCTCTATCGAATAGCATCATAAAAGCAGGGGGTCAAAAATTTGACCAAAATTTGAAAAAATGGCAAGGGGTACCCCTTGCCATTTTTTCAAATTTGGGCAAATTTTGGACCCCATGTTTTTATTGATTAATTAGTTAGCCCTTATCACTCTAATTCCAACAAGCGCTTATTTAAGAAAATCCATCCATAAATTACAAAGTTATTGCGAAAATAAGTAATTTTTTTTTTCGTTTGTTTTTTAAACTTTTAGATATGGATACGATAGAGATCATTATTTGAAGCTTGTTGAAACCATAGTTTTCAAGTTTCAGTGATCAATTCAAAAGTTACAGCCAAAAAACGAAAAACAGAAAATTTCGTTTTTTGGCTATAACTTCTGAACCAATGAATGAAACTGTACAATTGAGTGTTAGGTAAGCTCCAGATAATCTCGCCTATCATATTCATTCATCAAACACGTCAAAAATACAACAAATTTTTTTCTTCGTTTTTCGGTAATAACTTTGGTATTTGTGAACGGATTTTGAAAAGTTAAAGTGCGTTGAATTTCTATTGATGTCCCCTATAGAATAGCATCATAAAAACAGGGGGTCAAAAATTTGACCAAAATTTGAAAAAATGGCAAGGGGTACCCCTTGCCATTTTTTCAAATTTGGGCAAATTTTGGACCCCATGTTTTTATTGATTAATTAGTTAGCCCTTATCACTCTAATTCCAACAAGCGCTTATTTTCGAAAATCCATCCATAAATTACAAAGTTATTGCGAAAATAAGTAATTTTTTTTTTCGTTTGTTTTTTAAACTTTTAGATATGGATACGATAGAGATCATTATTTGAAGCTTGTTGAAACCATAGTTTTCAAGTTTCAGTCATCCATTCAAAAGTTACAGCCAAAAAACCAAAAACAGAAAATATTGTTTTTTGGCAATCGGAGCTTTTTGACCCCCATTTCAACATTGGTCAAGACGTAATTGTCTAGCGTTGTGTAAAAGTTTCAGTCCAATCGGAGAAATTNGACCCCCATTTCAACATTGGTCAAGACGTAATTGTCTAGCGTTGTGTAAAAGTTTCAGTCCAATCGGAGAAATTTTTTGGAAATTTACGTGTTAAATTTGATGACCTCTGGAGGTCAAACGTGCAGGCGAATCTTTTTGATCTCCATTTCAACATTGGTCAGGACGTAAATGTCTAGCGTTGTGTAAAAGTTTCAGTCCAATCGGAGAAAATTTTTGGAAATTTACGTGTTAACTTTAATGACCTCTGGAGTTCAAACGTGCAGGCGAAGCTTTTTGACCCCATTTCAACATTGGTCAGGACGTAAGTGTCTAGCGTTGTGTAAAAGTTTCAGTCCAATCGGAGAAAAATTTTGGAAATTTACGTGTTAAATTTGATGACCTCTAGAGGTCACACGTACATGTGAATCTTTTTGACCCCCATTTCAACATTGGTAAGGACGTAAATGTCTAGCGTTGTGTAAAAGTTTCAGTCCAATCGGAGAAAATTTTTGGAAATTTACGTGTTAACTTTAATGACCTCTGGAGGTCAAACGTGCAGGCGAATCTTTTTGACCCCCATTTCAACATTGGTCAGCACGTAAATGTCTAGCGTTGTGTAAAAGTTTCAGTCCAATCGGAGAAAATTTTTGGAAATTTACGTGTTAACTTTGATGACTTCTGGAGGTCAAACCTGCTGGCGAATCTTTTTGACCTGCATTTCAACATTGGTCAGGACGTAAATGTCTAACGTTGTGTAGAAGTTTCATTCCAATCGGAGAAAAATTTTGGAAATTTACGTGTTAACTTTAATGACCTCTGGAGTTCAACCGTCCAGGCGAATCTTGTTGACCTGCATTTGAAAATATTACTGGACGTAAATGTCCCATTTCAATTTGAATAACATGTGGAGTGTCTGGCTTAATTAATAGTCATAACTCAGAAGATAATTGAGCAGTGGACTCACGCCACTACCACCGTTTGTTTTTTTGGATAATTGAGTTTCAGAGAGAAGAGTGCGAAACTCTGTGTCAACTTTCCTCTGACTATGTATTACAACATTATAAAAGTGAAATTATGTGGATTGATAACCTTTCTCTCATCCTTATCCTTTGCTAAAGGGAGATTTTAATTATAATCGTGAGTGTATCAACCAGAGTACGAAAAAATCGGATTTTTATATAAAAATCTAAAAAATCCGATTTTTTGGATTTAAATCCGATTTTTGGATTTAAATCCGATTTTTTGGATTTTTTGGATTTTTATTTTTTAATTGTCAAAAATCAAAAATATGATGTCTGAAAGGGCATTGAAAAAAAAAATTTTTTTTTTTAATTTGCAGATTACGAATTTTTCTGAAAAAATTTCTTCAAATTCAAAATTTACAAGTGTTGAAGTACTTTATTTAACCAACAACAAAATTGAAGCTAGGAATCTGAATTTGGATGTAGTGTTAGTGCTTAAATTTATCTTCAAGTTTGTCTAAGTGGGTAAAAAATAAAAATCCAAAAAATCATTGATTTTTATTCTTAGATTTAAATCCGATTTAAATCGGATTTAAATCCAACTTCGAACCCTGGTATAAACTCCAAACAATTTCCCGATTCAAAGCGAAAGGGGCCGCGGTAGGAACATCGCTAAATAAATTGTCATGAACATCCACCACGCAGGTATAAACGTACTATAAAAATAGACTTTCAGCAAAGACACCGAGCATTGAGAGGGTTTTGAATTTGTAAAGGGTTGATTGTGATCTTTAAATTATCCCAAACTTACCCCCAATTTCCGAAAGACCAATCCGAGCATCGGAAGTACTCGGATATAAGAAAACAAACCCTCAAGTAACTAACTTGAAAGTATTAAGTCTAATCAGTTCATTTAGTTTAACTTATTAGGATGTGTGTAAGACAAGGAGATTGGTTACAGACTTTTTTTTTAGTAAAAGGTTTCATTCTTTTCCAAGTGCTCGGGTAGGGCTGCTGAAGTACAGTAGGCTATTTTACACAGTGATATTTTAAATTGAGTTTTAAAATTTTAGAATTTGGAATTTATTGTTGGTTTTGGTTTTGTCAAGTTCAAATTTTAAATTTGAAAGGTATTCAAGAGGACCTTACAAACGCAAACGGAAGAACTCGAACGGTTGAACTCGAAGAGACCTTGAGTTTTCTCACTTTCTGGATACTATCCCAATAGGTAAAGTTGAATTGAAACATATGGTGTTGTTCATACCGTGGCCACTAGTTCTGACACTGCGACACTATAGTGCCTATAATAATTCCTTTTACTGGTAAACTAATGAGTCAAACCTTTGTGATTGAATTTTAACAATCGGTTTTCTGTTTTTAATTTTTAGTTTCAAGTAGACTTACCTCTACTTATAGAAGTTATAAGATGTGTTGTTGCTGTCCAGGCTATCGGTTCAATTTCTGTCAAGCCTTAGGCTTCGCATTTTTGAGCTTTCTCGTTGCCTTTATTGGACTTCTGTGGTTAAATGTAGACGCCAGACATGCAGCTATCTTCGGTGGTTGTTGTGCAGCCATTGGATTCTTGGGAATTCCATTCATAAATGCAATACTTTATTGTTTTGGATTTCGACCAGAAGGGATTGCCAGCAATTCTATAGCGTCCAACTATCAATCAAATTACTACGGAGGCTATGTTCCTGATACGTCCTGTTTTTCTTGCTGCCAATCATATGGAGCAAGGAGCTATGGATATGACACATATTAAGTACTCTTACTCAAGTTAGTTAGTAACCATTTCATCCTAAACACAGTTACCATTTTATCTTTCCTTTTCCTACTGTACTAAAAAAAATCAAAAATGAAATAAAACTATTGTCTACACTAATTAAATTCAAATTTTAATTCAGATTTTCATGTTTCACACCAACTAATCACAAATGTGGTTATGATTATTATAAATATAACAGGGAAATAGTAGAATTTATTATTATTTGATTTTAAACCCAAAAAAAAAGTCTTTCTACATATTCAATTTCATAAAAATCAAAATTTTGTGCATTACATTACATTTAGAAAATTTATATCCGATTTCTCTAAATAAGGTAATTTTTATCAACAAAAAAAAAATACAAAAAAGTAACGCCAACAGCACCCGGGGTTCCCAGGCGGTCACCCATCCAAGTACTAACCGGGCCCGACGTTGCTTAACTTCAGTGATCGGACGAGAACTGGTGCTCTCAACGTGGTATGGCCGTTGGCAAAGACAAGAGTAATTTTACTCATACACATTTCAAAATGTTAATTATTTTATAAATTTGGTTCTGTCAATGTAAGATATCATTCTCAATTATGATGCCATTCCGGTTAANTTGCTTAACTTCAGTGATCGGACGAGAACTGGTGCTCTCAACGTGGTATGGCCGTTGGCAAAGACAAGAGTAATTTTACTCATACACATTTCAAAATGTTAATTATTTTATAAATTTGGTTCTGTCAATGTAAGATATCATTCTCAATTATGATGCCATTCCGGTTAAACAATACTTTCCAAGGAAATTAAAAAATCAACTCAACTAGTCACATCAAAGAACAAAATTTTTATATTTACCAAAGTTTTTTTACTTGAATAAACAAACGACTGTTTCTGTGGTCAAGGAATCGTGAATCAAAGAATGAAATTCAAAAATTCAACTCAACCAATCAGATTCAAGCATAAATTTTTTAATATTAAAACCTCATTAATCATTACTATTTGTTGCTTCCCATACATATTTTTTGCTCTTTGTAAGTTATGGTGGCCCTTAAAAGGGCCGATGGTTTAATGTTGTTTGGAGATGTTAGTTTTACTTAGACGAGGTATACTTGGTGACAGCTTTTGTGCCTTCAGAAACAGCATGTTTGGCAAGTTCTCCAGGAAGGAGAAGCCTGACAGCAGTCTGAATCTCCCTGGAAG